>CAUYUJ010016541.1:126920-149557 GCA_963575745.1 Prorocentrum cordatum | reverse complement strand
GGGAGGGAGGGAGGGAGGGAGGGGGGGAGGGAGGGAGGGAGGGAGCAGGCGGAGGAAGAGGAGGAATAGAGGGAAAGAGGAGGAGGAGGCGGAGGAGCAGGAGCACGACAACAGTTGATGGCACAACTACTTTCGGGCATGTAGCACCACCTCAACACACGAGTTTTTTAAATGGCGGCGGCGTCGTCGGGTAGGTCGGGCGGCGCGCACTGCCCACGCTCGGTCGCGCTCGGGCGCCGAGTGCCTCATCGGAGGCCCCAGCAGAAGAACCTAACAATGTCAGGAGGGGAAACACACACACAAAGAAACATACATGTTGGTTTTCCATTGACATTCGGGAGACTCTGGAACATTGAGGGGAGGAGGAAAATCCAGAACATCTGGACAAAGAATGTGAATCCGGGAATGTATGACGATTTTGTTGTGTCTCTCTTAGCCCCTTTACAATGGCAGCCCCCTCTACAGGTCCACCCCCGTTGCCCCATATCGTCTGCACATGGGAGGACCAGAGCTGGAGACTGCTTTAGCCCGAGCTTGGGCGCCAGAAAAGGCCCGCCGGCAAGGATGGTGCTTCAGAGTAGGAAAAGGTACCCATACCGCTACCCTGCGCCCGTTTTCCCTTTTTTGGGTCTCCTTGGGATGCTCTCGTCGCCACCGCTGGATTCGCCTCGAAGTTCTGGTGAGAACGCACCCCAGGAGAGGTCTGGGGAGTAGCGGTATCGGTACCTTTTGGTTTTTCCAATGCTGCTGAGGATCGGGAGCCTTGAGACGGGGGTCAATGCAAACGGGGGTCAGCCAGAGCGCCGGATCTTGCAGGATCCTGCAGGGCCACGGGCCGCACTGCCCCGGGTTTGGGTGCAGGATCTTGCAGGATCGTGCAGGATTTTTCGTGTTTACCCGGGTTTGGGCGCAGGATCTTGCAGGATTCTGCAAGGCCTGACTGACCCGGGTCTGGATTGACCCGGGTCAGAAGATCCCCGAGAGGATGTTGATATTGGTGATGTTGAACTTGATGCTGCTGCTGTTGCCGCTGTTGCTGGTGCTGTTGCTGAGGTTTGACGACGGCGGTGCGCGTGCTGACGATGTGATTATGAGGATCCCTCGTACGAGGAGTGTGTATCGCGATGGGAGCGATGCGACTCCGAGCGTGTCGTCTCGACTGGAGGATGGAGGGGGAGAAGAACGAGGATCAACTTTATGTCGATGGCGACGCTGACGACGCTGATTGATCATGATGGCGATGATAATGATGATGTGGCAGATGACGACGACGATGATGATTGATGTGCTTGTGATGATTAGGATGCATTATAGTGGTGGTTGATGATGGTGATGATGCCGAAAATGGATGACGATTATGATGATGCTGACGATGACGATGACGATGATGCTGCTGCTGATGATGGTGACGATAATAACGGTGATGCTTATGATGATGACGATGATGCTGATGATGATGACGACGATGATATTGATGTTGATGATGATGACGATGCTGATCATAATGATGCTGATGGTGACGATGATCATCATGACGCTGTTGATGCTGATCATTCTGCTGATGATGGTTATGAATATGATGATGATGATGATGCTGATGCTGATTATGATAATGATGATGATGCTGATGATGCTGTTGGTGATGATGCTGATGGTGGTAATAATCATGATGATGCTGATGCTGGTGATGGTGATGGTGGTGGTGGTGGTTGTTGTGGCCGTGATGTTGGTGACGCTGGCGATGGCTATGGCAATGACGTCGATGATGTTAAGTTCCCCAATCAGAGCTTGCCTCAATAGGGGTCCTAGCGGATTCATATGGTTAGGTTAGGTTTGCCGCCGATTTTCGCCGCACGCCCGGGTGCCCGGTTGCCCTGGGGTGCCCGGGTGCCCGGGTGCCCGGGTGCCCGGGCGTGCCCGGGGGTGCCCGGGTGCCCGGGTGCCTGGGTGCCCGGGGGAGCTTGGGCGTGCCCGGCGGTGCCTGGGTGTGCCCGGGGGTGCCCTACAGCCCTATAGCCCAATAGCTCAATAGCCCTATAGCCCTACAACTCTATAGCCCTATAGCTCTGTAGCCCTATAGCTCCTTAGCCCTATAGCCCTATAGCCCCCTAGCCCTATAGCCCTGATTGGGTTTTTCTCATGTGTCATTAAATTATTGTTGACCCACCCATCCAGTTCACCGAGTGTTTTCCAATTGAAGTGCTCCTCACGGGCCTGCTCCCTGTTTTAGAAAGGGAAAGTCTTGAGCCTTAGACTGCTCCCCTGGCCCCCGAACTACATCAACGGCTGTCGTCAAACTTTCGCGCCGAACGCCCTCACAATTTATGCAGGAATCTGGCTCTCGCGTGGGACCTCCTCGCAGTTTATCGAAACGCCGCGCCCCCAACTCCAACACTCAGGGAATCATGCTCTCGCCCTGAACTTCCTACCTATTTACTGGGAATCGCGCAGTCACTCGAGACTCCTCGCGATTCATGCAGGGCTGACGCTTCCAGCAAACCGCCCGCTCGACCCGGCCGTCTGGGCCCACCCGCCCGACCCGCCCAATAGGGTCCAGGGTCCGCCCGTCCGAGCCGCCCGTTTGGTTCTGCAGTTTGTTCTCCTGCTCCTTCCAGTGGGAACCTGTGCCACGAAACACCCTGCTTGTCTCCAGGGCGCCCTGGTTTTCTTGGGTGTGGATGGTTTTGCGATGGAAAGTGAGACGTTCCCACGCCGAAAATCAATGGACGTCCTGAGGTCTCAGGGTTGAGTTTCGTGTGGAAAGTGTCTTGTGGTCGAGCTTATACTGTACCCCTCTCCAGCAAATCTCTCTCGTGCTCCTTCCTTCTCCCTCCCCGTTGTCTCTTCCCCCATCCCTCGTCTTCCCTACTGTAGGGGCTGCGCCAACCACACATGGCAGGTGAGGAGGATGTGCCCCCAAGGGGGGTACGATCGAAGACAAAGACGGCGAGTATCGAGGGTTTGGTATATACATGTTGAGTGACACGCGAGCGGATACCAGTCTTAAACTGTTTGTTGATGCTGTCGTTGATGATGGTGAGGGTGAGAATGCTGATGAGTATCATAATGCGGACGAGGATGAAGAGGATGCTACTTCTGCTGATGATGATGATCATGATGATACTGATGATGATGATGATGATGATGATGGTGGTGGTGATGATGATGATACTGATGATGATGCTGATGATGATTGTGATGGTGATGCTGATGGTAATGATGCTGCTGCTGCTAATGATGATGCTGATTCTGATGATGACGACGATGAATGAGGTGGATGAGGATGAGGATGAGGACGATGAGGATGATGAGGATGAGGCGGAGGAGGTGGATGTTGTTAATGATGATGATGTTGTTGTTGTTGATGATTGTGATGATGATGGTGACGGTGATGATGATGATACTGCTGCTGCTGCTGATGATGATGTTGACGATTATGATGAAGATGATGACGATGACGACTGCGACGATCATGATGATTATGATGATGATGCTGATGATGATGCTGATGATGATGATGATGATGACGATGGTAAGGATGATGATAATGCTGCTGACGATGATTATGCTGATGATGAAGATGCTGATGCTGCTGATGATGCATATGATGATGCTGATGCTGATGATGTTGATGCTGATGGTGATGATATTCATCATGATTATGCTGATGCTGATGCTGATGGTGATGCTGATGCTGTTGATGATGACGCCGATGACGCTGCTGCTGCTGATGATGATTATGATGATGATGCTGAGTATGATGCTGATGATGCTGATGATGATGATGTTGCTGCTGCTGCTGATGATGATGATGATTATGATGCTGATGCTGATGCTGATGCTGATGATGATGATGATGCTGATGCTGATGCTGATGCTGCTGATGATGATGATGATGCTGATGATGCTGATGCTGATGCTGATGCTGATGATGATGATGATGATGATGATGCTGATGATGATGATGATGATGCTGATGATGCTGATGATGATGATGATGACGATGATGACGACGATGATACCTATTTCGAGGACGGCAACGACGATGCTGCCGATGATGGCAGCGATGATGACGACGCTGGTGGTTGTTGTGGAAGGGTGATCAAGAGGATGCGCATCTTCTTCTCCACCTTCGATCATGGCGTTTCGCTGGAGAAAGGAGGGCCAGCGCGCGCCCGCCGAGCTGCCGCGGCCATTTGCCCAGGCCGTGTGGAGCCACAACAAGATCTACTATGCGCCCCTGCCCCCCCCCGTGCGGGGAGGAAGAGGGGGCGCGGGGAGGAGAGGGCGCGATCGCGGGAGAGGGACGCGCGGGAGGGGAATGGCGAGCGAGGAGGAGGAGGAGGAGGAGGAGGAGGAGGAGGAGGAGGAGGAGGAGGAGGAGGAGGGGAAGGGAGGGACGGAGTGGGGGGGCGCTCCTCGGCGCGTGGCCGGCGCCGGCGCCGGGAGAGCCAGCCGAGTGGGCCAATTCGTGCGCCGACGCCCCCAGGGGCCCCCCCTGAGGGGGCTGGCAGCGGGCCTTCTCAGCAGGCGGCGGAGCTTCGGCCGAAGTCCTTCGGAGGCTTCTCAGAAGGCCGAAGTCCTTCTGAGCCTTCCGGGAAGGCCCGCCCCCCCCCCCCCTATTTTCCGTCCGACCCCGCGGGGAGGGAAGGAGCAGGTCGGGCAGGATGCGGATGAGGGTCGAGGCGCTCCGGGGCGTCTGGGGGGAGGAGGGCAGCGAGAGGGAGGGGGGAGGGTTAAGTCGGGCCTGTCCCTCTACAGGGGGAATGTTCAAGAATAGCAAAAATAGTACGGGGACTATTTTTTAATATTATTTTGGAGCATTTTTGGAGCATTCTGGGGTATTTTAATTTTTTCCGTCCAAGATCCCCCTGTAGGGGGACAGGCACGACGTAAGGGGGAGGATCAGAGAGAGGGGAGAGGGCATCAGGGGAGGGATCAGAGGTGGAAGGTGCCGAGGCCGCTGCGCGTCCTGGGCAGCCCTCGTCGCCACGGCCGGGCTGGACTCGCCTCGAGATGGTGCCTGGAGCGCGCCCTGGGAGATGTCCGGGGAGCAGCGATAATGAGTGGGAGGAGGAGGAGGAGGAGGAGGAGGAGGAGGAGGAGGAGGAGGAGGAGGGGAAGGGAGGGACGGGAGGGGAGCAGCGATAATGAGGGGGAGGGTGGGGAGCGATGAAGAAGGAGATGAACGGGAGGAAGGGAGGGAGGGAGGGAGGCAGGGATGATGACGATGACAATGCAGATCATGAAACTGATGATAACGCTTCAGAGTATGGGGATGACGATGATGCTGGTGATGATGACCATGATGATGCAGATGATGAGGATGAGTATTCTGATTATGCTGCTTCTGATGATGATTCTGATTATGATGATGATGACTATGATATTGACGATGCTGTTGTTGTTGTTGATGATGATGATGATGATGATGATGATATTGATGACGATGCTGATGCTGGTGATGATGGCTCTGATGATGTTGGTAGTCATGCTGGTGAGATGCTGCTGATTGTCAGGATTGTGATGATGCTGCTGATGATGATGATGCTGGCGATGATGATGCTGATGATGCTGATGATGAGGATGCTGTCGATGATGATGATGGGGATGCTGGTGCTGATGATGATGAGGATGAGGAGGATTATTTTGATGAGTTTGATGATGATGACGATCTTGATGCTTTTGGCGATACTGCTTATGCTGATGATGATGAGGATTCTGATGATGATGATGGTGATGATGATGCTGATGAATCTGATGATGATGCTAATGATCACAGCGATGATGCTGATGACGATAACGTCGACGACGACGATGATGATGCTGATGCTGATGACGATGATGATGCTGATGATGATGATGGTGATGATGCTGATGCTGATGATGATGATGATGATTATGAGGACGGCGCCGACGACGATGATGATGCTTATGACGATGATGGTGATGATGATGATTATGATGATAGTGGTGATGCTGATGGTGTGATGATGATGCCGATGCCGGTGCTTGCGGTGATAATCCTGTTGCTGCTGTTGCCGCTGCTGAGGATGATCATGATGACGATGATGACGATGATGACGACGGTGCCGATGCCGATCTCGATTACGATGATTATGCTGATGATGCTGATGATGATGCTGGTGATGATTATCACGATGGTGATGCTGACCATGATGGTGGTGATGCTGATGATGATGATGCTAATTATGATGAAGATTGTGGTGGTGGTGGTAATGATGACGACGATGATGACGACGTCGACGACGATTACGATTCTGATGATGACGATGATGATGATGATGATGATGATGATGATGATGATAATGTTGATAATAACGATGGTGATGGTGATGATGATGCTGATGATGATGCTGATGCTGATGATGATGATGATGCTGCTGATGATGAAGACGATACTGATCATGATAATGACGACGATGCTGATGATGATGCTGATGATGATGATGATGATGCTGATTATGATTATGATGATGTTGCGGCTTGTGCTGGTGCTGGTGCTGCTGCTGTTGCTGCTGATGATGATGATGCTGATGATGATGGTGATGGTGATGGTGATGATGCTGATCATCATCATCATCATGCTGCTGATGGTGATGCTGATGGTGATGCTGATGCTGATGCTGCTGCTGATGCTGCTGCTGATGATGATGGTGATGATGATGATGATTATGATGATGAGAAGGATGCTGATGATGATAATGCTGATGATGATGATGATGATGATGATGATGATGATGTTGTTGTTGGTGATGCTCATGATGCTGATGATGATGATGATACTGATGCTCATGATGCTGATGATGCTGATGATGATGATGATGATGATGATGATGATGATGATGATGACCTCGCTGCGCGCTACGATTTGATGCGGTCTAACGACTCGATGCCGGATGATCCTGCCCCAGGAGTGGTCCCCCCTCCTCCCTACGGTGGAGACCCGTGCCAAGAAACACCCTGCTTGCCTCCCGGGTGCCCTTGGTCTCTTGGGCCTCGATGGTCTTGCGATGGAGAGCGTGACCTCCACGCACCAAGAATCAACGGATGCCCTCGGGTCTCAGGGTTGGGCTTCCTGTGGAAGGTCTCTTGTGGACTGGCCTCTGCTGCGTCGAGTCGATGCTGGAGGATCCTGCCCCAGGAGGCTCGAACAAGAAGCAGCGGCATGGACATACCGTAGGGGCCCTGAAGAAGGAACCCTTTTGGTTGGGGAGGGGCTCCGCGTTCCTTAAGTGTTTCGCAGCTTGCCTCAGGCTTTCCTTAGGTTTTCGATGTGAAATCGAAGGTTAACTTATGGAAAAAAAGGGGCCTCGTTCCTTATTTAGGGTTCCTTAGGTCAACGCCCCGACGGTAAGCTTTCAGCGCTCCGCGCGGATCTCTCGGATCCGCACTGGGCCGCCCTCCCCTTTCCCGGCGCGGCGCCTCCGGCGCCGCCCCTGGCGCGCTCCGCGCGCCGGGGAGGAGGGGTAAGTCGGGCCTGTCTGGACGAAAAAGAAAAGATATTCCAAACATATTCCAAAATGGCAAAAAAACAATACCCACAGAACAGTCCCCAGAGTGTTTTTGGACTCTTCTGGACTATCCCCCCTGTAGAGGGACAGGCCCGACTTGGGAGGAGGGCCCAGCGCGGATCCGGGAAGTCCGCGCGGAGCGCCAGACGTTTGTGCCGATGCCGCGGGTCCTCCTCCTCCTCATGGGAGCCGTGCCCTGCGCCTCCCCGCCGGGGCGGCACCTGCCCGGAGCGCCCGTGGTCCTCGGTCCGCGGGCGAGGAGCGGCACGCCATGACCTCTGGCCGCCGTCGGGGGCGCCTGCCCTCGAGGCTTGGCATCGCTCGGACGTGTGCATTTTTCCCTCGGCGAGGACCATCGAGGAGCACCCTTGATCATGTGGCGAAACAACCACGCACGGAACCGAACAAAAACACAGGAAATGGACGTCCGAGCGATGGCCAGTGGGCGGCTGGAAAGTTTGGTGCCCCTGGGTTGCCACCGTGGGGGTAGAAACTCTCCCCAGCCGCCCAGGGACAGGCGCCCCCGACGGCGACTAGGCCCGTCTTGTACCGTCCTTCGCCCGTGCAGGGGGGCCACGTGCGAACCCTACCCCCCCACCCCCCGCGATTTCTGAGGGGGAGGGTGGGGTTCACTTAGCTCGGGAGCTCCCTGAGCGAGGTGAACCCCACCCGCCTTCTCAGAAGGCGTGGGGGGTGGGGGTAGGGTTCGCACGTGGCCCCCTACTGTTAAAACTCGAGGTGTACGGCTTCATGCTCGCCATCCTGCTGCTCCTGTGCCTGGTGGTGGTGTGCGCGAGCGCCCTGGCGTTGCCCCCGTAAGGGTAGGTAAACTTGCCCCAGCGTTGCCACCGTAAGAGTATACACACTTTCCAGCTGTGTCGGAGGGACAGGCGCCCCGGACGGCAAGTGAGAGAGAGAGCCTATCTCGTGCACCGCTCTCCGCCCGTGAAAGCTCGAGGTGTACGGCTTCATGCTCGCCATCCTGCTGCTGCTGTGCCTGGTGGTGGTGTGCGTGAGCGCCCCCGCCCGGCGGCCAGAGAGGGGGGGGCGCCGCCGCCGGGGGGCGGGCCCGTCCGCGCCCAGGAGCGGAGGCTGTCCACGGGCAGCGCCAGGGGGCGGGGGACAGGCTCAGGGACGTGGGACGTGCGAAGTTTTTTTTTTTTTTTTTTTTTTTTTTTTTTTTTGTTTTTTTTGCTGTTGTTGTTTTGTTTTTTCTTTCCTCTATCCGTATATATATACATATATTTATATGTATGTAACAAAAACAACAAATATAGATAAGCAAGACAACACACTCACGCATACATTTCTATATCTACAGATACGTATGCAGTGCTTGCGGCAACCTTGTAAAGAAGCGATTCGCGTCGACCAGCGTCGGCTTGCTGGAGCCGACAAGATGGTACGGGAGGCTCCCGCGAGCTGCCGCAGGAGGGGTCCTTTCGCTTCGTGGGGTGCCTTCGCAGCCCTGCGCACGCCTTCCCGCTTCCGAGGGCGCTCCGGCAGCCGCGCCATCGCCCAGGAAAGGAGGCGGCCTTGGTGCCCCCGGTCCTCCCGGGAAAGGCCGCATGGGGAGCTGGGCTGTGGCCCGGAGGCCAGGTCCAGGTGGCGGGCGACAGGGGGGGGAATCGCAGTCCTAGAGATCGGCGGTGCGCCTCCACCGAGGGAAAACTACCCCGATCTCGGTGATGGTGGTGATATTCTGGCTTCCAAGGTGACCGAAATATTACCACCAACGCCGAAATCTAAGATCATCATCTCCCTGTGGAGGAAAACCCCTGTGCTGGTGTTGGTGCCAATTTCCAGGCCTCCAAGGGAATCATCGCAAGCTGGAACATCTACATTACCAGTGGCCGGTTGTTTCTCAATCCCACGACTTCTTTTAAGGGTCAGGGACGACGTCGGGGCGGTGGGGTGTATAACTCGTCTCCCGTTTTCCAGAAGGGAAACAGCGAGATGTCTACACCAGGATCCCGTATACACCAGAGTCCGCGTTCCTGTGTCAGCGCAGGGTCGGGAAAAGCGTCGGTGTACAGAGTTCGTTCTCCCTAAACAAGCTCGGAGGGGAGGGGGGGGCATCGGCCCCCAATCGCCGATGGATCGCCGAGAAGGGGCCCAGGAACCCGCCCCGCCCAGGAGCGCGCGGCTTGCCATCGGGGGCCTATCGCCGATCTGTCGGCGATGTATGATTTATCGCCGACAGATCGGCGATAGGCCCCCTCTGAGCTGGTCCCCCCTAACGTTGCCCGTCGGCCCAGGATCGGGGGAGGGCCAGGCGAGGCGACGGCCGCCCTCCCTGATGTTTTTTTTTTCGCCCGCGCGCAAGGCATGCAAGGCGCTGGCCCAGGTGCCCCGGCCGGTTGGCCGTCCGAAGTGCAAGGGGAGGACGACGCGAGCGAAGACGAGGACCATGAGGAGGGCGAGGAGGGCCTGTCGGGACTCCGCCTGTGGACTCTGGGCGGGGTCCTCCTCCTCCTCCTCCTCCTCCACTTTCCACTCTCCGCCTCCTCCTCCCCCCCCCCCTCCTCCTCCTTCCTCCTCCTCCTCCTCCTCTCCTCCTCTCCTCCTCCTCCTTCCTCCTCCCTCCTCCCCTCCTCCCCTCCTCCTCCCCCTCCCCCTCCCCCCCCCCTCCTCCTCCTCCTCCTCCTCCTCCTCCTCCTCCTCCTCCTGTCTGTCTGCTCTGGGGCGGCTTTGTGGGCCGCGCGGGAGGGCCGCGGTGGTCCGCGTATGCTCGGCCTCCTGGGGCCGGTCGGGGGGCCACCAGGAGTGAGGCGGGCCTGTCTTTCTACAGGAGGAATATCAGAAGATGTCCAAAAATAGCCCGGGGACGATTGTTCGATTATTTTTGAATATTTCCCTACCTAGGCTCTGCCTAGAAGGGTTCTTACTCTCTATCTTAAAGGGGCCGGGCAGTGGAAAGCGCCCCGGGCGGTTCCCCAGGATCCGCCTTGCGGTTCCCCCAGTCCCCTGGGAGCTTTAGCTTTAGCTTTAGCTTTAGCTTTAGCTTTAGCTTTAGCTTTAACTTTAGCTTAGCTTTAGCTTAGCTTTAACTTAGCTTTAGCTTAGCTTTAGCTTCGCTTTAACTTAGCTTTATCTTTAGCTTTAGCTTAGCTTTAGCTTTAGCTTAGCTTTAGCTTTAGCTTTAGCTTAGCTTCAGCCTAGCTTTAACTTAGCTTTACTGTTACTACTAATGCTGCTTTTCTAGGGGCTCCAACTCCTAGGTAGGGTCGCACTGGGATAATTTTTGTAGGGGGCTATTTTCAATGTTTCTTCCCAAATCCGCCTGTACGAGGACGCAGCCGACCCAACACCAGGAATGGGGCGAGCGAACGAGGCCATACGCAGAACGCGCGCGGGCAAGAGCACCTGGAGCAGCGCGCCAGACGGGTGCAGGAGCAGACGATTAGGCTTCAGTCGGGTCTGCCCCTCTACATGAGGAATATTCCCAAATAGGGGACGATTTTTTGAAACCATTTCGGAGTGTTTCAGGGTATTTTTTGGCTATTTCTGTTTTTCGTCCAAAATCCCCCATGTAGGGGGACAGGCCCGTCTTCAGACTAGGCAGCCTGGGCGCGCCAGGTGCGCGCGCGCGCGGGGGGCCCATCAGGAGGCGCCTGCTGCGCGAGGGCGGCGCCGGCGGGGGAGTGGGGGTCGCGAGGGCTCCGGAGGGGCCCCTCCCCCTCCTCCTCCTCCTCCTCCTCCTCCTCCGTGCCGTGAGAGGTGGGCGACGTTGGAAGCCTGGGGAGGGAGGGGTGCGGGGGATGACGAGGAGGCCCGTGCAACTCGTGAGTCCGAGCGAGCAGGCGCCTCTCCTGACAGGTCCTCCCGAGCCGTCGTGGCTGCAGGTGGCACCTTTTCACACGCACGTGTCGCCCAATCGTGCCGGCTGACGTTTCCTTGACGCATCTCTGGCTCTCCAGACGCTCCCCTGGAGCAGTGCAAACGGACGCGGGGTGGGGGGGGGGGGTGAAGGAGATTGCTCGTGGGCGGGGAACTCAGCGGTCCACATGGATTGTTCCAAAAAGGGCCTTGCCTTCGAGGATCGAAGGAGTTGCAATGTCCTCCGCGGCGCAAGGCGGCGGAAGGGCGGCGGAAGCGCGGCGGAAGTAGAACGAGGGCGGCTCCGCCGGCGGAAGCAACAGATGCGCCCCCAAGAGATGGCAACATTTTCAGGGTGTTGAGAATGGTGAAAGAAGGGATCTGCAACAGGGGTTTCTGCAGTGGGGGCTAAATGGCCCATGTATGCTTAATATATCGTTCACGTATATGATCGGGTATGACTGACATCGTGCCCGCGCGTTGCCCGCGCGGGCAACTGCGCCGTCCGTCCATTATCGTTCATGCGTGCGGGCGTTCTTGCACGTCGCGCGTGGGGTGGCGAAGTGGAGTGCACGCGTGTCTTGATTGTGCGATTGATGATCGCGTATATTCCCAAACGATGACTTGTCGACTCCTAGGACCGATTTGGAACGGGTCCCGCGATGCTCCCAACATGTGAATTCACATTTTTCTTCTCCCCAACATGTGAATGAGTTCACAGTTCCCCTTTTCCCAACATGTGAATTCACGTTCTGGCCCCTCCATAACAGTTCTGACGCTAAACTCCACTATGTGAATTCACACACTATATAGGTCTATTCTCTTTTCCAAGGTGTGAATCCACATGTCCCCAACCTGTGAACTCACGTGTTGGCTTCCCCCCGCAGTGTACATTCACATTGCCCTGGTCCTCAAGATCCCCAGAAGTGAGGCGCAGTGTTCCGCATGTCAGACTGGTTGGGCCGATTTTGACATTCGCTTCGCCGCCTTCGTTTATTCCACCTGCTTCTTGCGCCCTCAGCGCACGTGGCCTTCGTCGCCTCTCCTCACCCCCCCCGCCTCCTGGCGTCGTTTAGCTTCAAGTCTCGCGCAGGGGTGCAGAAGGGGAGCTTCAATGGGTTCCCCCGCCGAGCACAGTAGTCGAGGATGCATCGCCCATGCATGGTCCATAGGGCCACCATTGCTGGGACCCTGCGCCCGACCCCCGCATTCATTCTCCAAATGCGACCGCGTGTCCACGGGGCCGCGCCCTGGAATCCAGACCGTGAGGGCGTGGACATGGATACGCTCGCCGCTCGGGAATTACATGGGACTCTCTGGGAACCTTGTCCGTCCAGTGGTTGGCAGTCTTTCCCATGGATCCGACTTGGATTCGACGCGGATTCGTCGTGCATTCCACTCGGGTTTGACGTGGACTCGGACCATATTCGACGTGGGTTCGATTTGGATAGTTGGCGGCGCGACGAGATAGACACTGTCCCCCCGGAACATGCCCAACGTGGGGCGGATGAGTAAGACCAGGAGGGTGAGGAGGAGAAGGAGGAGGAGGAGGAGGAGGAGGACGAGGAGGAGGAGGAGGAAGAGGAGGAGAGAGAGGAGGAGGAGGAGGAGGAAACGGAGGAGGAGGAGGAGGAGGAAGAGGCGGAGGAGGAAAAGGAAGAGGAACAGGGAGGAGGGATAAACAGGAGGAGAAGGAGAGGAGGAGGAGGAGGAGGAGGGAGGGGGAGGAGGAGGCGGAGGAGGAGAGGAGGAAGAGGACCATGAGGTGGAGGATGAGGGAGGAGGAAAGGAGGAAGAGGAGGAGGAGGATGAGGAGGATGAGGAGGATGAGGAGGCGGAGGAGGAGGAGGAGGAGGAGGAGAGGGGAAAAGGAGG
This sequence comes from Prorocentrum cordatum, assembly GCA_963575745.1. Taxonomy (NCBI): domain Eukaryota; class Dinophyceae; order Prorocentrales; family Prorocentraceae; genus Prorocentrum; species Prorocentrum cordatum. The sequence goes on along the minus strand of CAUYUJ010016541.1, from coordinate 136,328 downwards.
AAGAGGAGGAGGATGAGGAGGATGAGGAGGATGAGGATGAGGAAGGAGGAGGAGGGAGGAGGAGGAGGAAGAGGCGGAGGAGGAGGAAGGAGGAGGAGGAGGAGGAGTAGGAGGAGGAGGAGGAGGAGGAGGAGGACGAGGAGAAGTAGGAGGAGGATGGAACAGGGTTTTCTTGGTGCCCGTGCGGGTCTGGTGTGTTCTTAAGCGTCAACCGGAATTTGAACTTATTTGCGAGGGAGGGGGGGAGGACGCAGAGGAGGCGGCATAGGAGGCGGTAGAGGGGGAGGGGGATGAGGTAAGGATGGAAGGGGAGGGAGGGACGGAGGCAGAGAGAGAGGGGGAGGGAGTGATATGATGAGAGGAGGAGAAGAGATGAGGTGAAGACTGAGCAGGATGATGAGTTGACATTTGCAGAGGATCGTGATGAGGAGTAGGCAGGGCAGCAGGACGCCAACGGTGATGCTCAATACTTTCTGCTTCGACCGCGGGTAAGAACATGATTCGCATCATTGTCGTGATTGTTCTAGTTGTGCGCCGTGTCATGTTTTCACGTCATACCCCTTCTGGTCGTGCGAGTCAACGTTGAAAGTTGCTGGTCGTGGTATCTGATATTCGGAAGCTAGTAGTATTACGGCGAGCGTCAAGCCAACGACATATTGTCTTTTTCATCGATGTTATTGATCATGGTTATGATGATCATGCCCGTGGCAATGCTCATTCTGGTGATGATGAGGGGATTAGCAGGGCAAGTGTATGTACTGATCTAGTAACATTTGTGTCGACGATTGCGATAGCGATTCTGATGGTGATGGCGATGGCGCGGGTTATGATACGACGACGGCGTTGATGTTGTGCTAACAGTCGTGATGTGTCTGAACTGGTGACGGGTATGGCGATACTTTGACCCTGTCGATGCTGATGAGGCTGACGGAGACGTTGCCCATACGGTTGGTTATTGCAAATATCACGATGACGGCTACGACTATGATCATGGCGAGTTTGATGGTGCTCGCAATCATGTGCACGATGATTCGTCTTTATGACGGCGGTGAACATCATGATGGTTACAATGGAGACGACGATGACGACGACTACGATGATGCTCATCGCGATACCGACACTGACAAGGGTGGTGGTGACGAGGGTGCTGATGATGATGATGACGACGACGATGACGATGACGATGACGATGATGATGATGATGATGATGATGATGATGATGATGATCATGATGATGATGATGATGATGATGATGATGAGGATGATGATGCTGCTGATGCTGATGATGTTGATGCTGATGCTGACGCTGATGCTGATGCTGATGTTGCTGTTGCAGATGTTGATGATGCCCAGTCTGATGATGCTGACGATTCTGACGATCATGCTGATGATGCTGCTACGGATACCGATATTCATGATGACGATACGTATGCTGCTGGTGATGCTGATGATGATGAGGCTGATGATTATGATGATGCTGATGCTGATGCTGATGCTGATGCTGATGATGATGATGATGATGATGATGATGATGATGATGATGATGATGATGCGGGTGGTGACGATGCTGACGGCGGTGGCAATACTGATGAGTACGTTGAATATTCTCCAACTGGAGTTCCAACTCAAACCTTAGTAATTGGTCCGCCCCCCCCCCAATTCCTATGCCCCTCCCTGTGGCTTTGCCTATGCATATGCCTATGTCTCCCCTCTAACTCCTATGCCTACGCCTACGCCTTCGCCTTCGCCTTCGCCTACGCCTACGCCTACGCCTATGCCTATGCCTATGCCTATGCCTATGCCTATGCCTATGCCTATGCCTATGCACCACCTCTGAGCGCTCCTATGCCTATGCCTATGCTTATGCTTATGTTTCCAATGCTTGCTTGCTCGCGTGCTTGCTTGCTTGCTTGCTTGCGCGCTTGCACGCTTGCTTGCTTGCTTGCTCGTTTTCTTGCTTGCGCGCTTGCTTGCCCGCTTGCTTTCTTGCTGAGTTGTGGATTCCAAGCATGCTTGAATCCTCGGATTTCGTGATTTGAGTCGTCTAATCCATTCGGGGTCAACGCTGGCTGATATGATGGTGATGTTACTCACGATCATGATGTTCTTCAAGTTGGCTTGCCCTATAGGAGTTCTAGCTCAAACCCTTCTAATTGGTCCGTTGCCCCTCCCAATTCCAATGCCCCCCCTAATTCCTATGGCTATGCCTATGCCTATGCCTCCCCCTAACTGATGCCTATGCCTGCTAGCTTGCTTGCTTTCTTGCATGCTTGCACGCTCGCTTGCTTCTTGCTTGCTTGCTTGCTCTCTTGCTTACGCGCTTGCTTGCACGCTTGCTTTCTTGCTGAGTTGCGGGTTCCAAGCATGCTTGATTCCTCTGATTCCGTGATTTAAGTCGTCTAATCCATTTGGGGTCAACGCTGGCTGATATTCAGGATTCAGACGTTGATGTGGACGATGCTTATGATGCTGCTGCTGAGGATGCTGAGGAGGATGGTAACGACATTGACGGCGACGAAGACAATGCCGGTGATGATGATGATGATGCTGATGGGGTGTTGCTGCTGATGATGATGATGATCATGATGATGGTGGTGGTGGTGGTTGTGGTGGTAATCCTGATGTCGATGATGATGGCGATGATGGCGATGATGATGATGATGATGATGATGATGATGATGATGATGATGATGATGAGGATGAGGATGAGGATGATGATGATGATGATGATGATGATGATGATGATGATGATGATGATGATGACGGTGATGCTGCTGATGATGATGCTGATGCTGCTGATGATGATGCTGATGATTCTGCTGATGCTGAAACCGATGATGCTGATGCTGACGATGAGGATGCTGAAAATGATGATGCTGCTGCTGATGTAGCAATGCATACCTCAGGAGAGACTGTGCAGGATGTATGTTATCCTTAGCCGTGTTGGTTCGACATAACCTCATCATGGTAGCTGGAGCTGGTTCCCGTTGCGGACCCGCTACCGATCCATTACTCGCAGCGGGCGCGCGGCGCCCCGACAGCGGCAGCGACGAGCCCGACGAGGCGGTTCGTTGCCCTGTGTGCTGCAGGCGGCGCGCGCAGCGCGAGCTGCCTGAGCTGGCAGAGCCTGCAGAGCGAGCCAAAGGAGCGCAGGCGAGCTGGCGGCGATTGGTCCGCAGCTTGTTCAGGATTCGAAGGTTGCAGCGTATCTGGGGCCACCTGGGACGGTGGCTTCAACAGGTCGCGTCAAAGCAGGTGCGTGAAGATCAGAGAGCGGCTGCAGTGGCGGAAGCGCAGCTGCGTCAAGTGGGGGAACAGATGCGGGCACTCACGAATGAGCTGGCCCAGCAGAGGAACATGGTGAACACCTTGCAGGCTCAGAGGGTCGAGGAGCTCGAGACCATCACCAGGTTGCAGGCCACGGTCTTGGCGGACCGCGAGGCCAAGAAGGAGAGGGTGCAGTTCGTGGACATCGAAAGCATAGGCAAGCCAACCGTGTTCAACAGCGACAGGAAAGCATGGTTGAGATGGTCGTTCAAGCCGGGCAACTTCCTGTAGGGCGGGACGACGGGAATCAGGGACGCCATGGAGTACATCCAGGATCAGGAGGACCTGCTGGCGCAGGAGGATCGCGAGGAGATAGCCCGGTGCATGGACGACGGCGTCGGCGTGAAGAGCCTGGGCAGGCAGCTGCACGCGGTGCTGGCCCAGCTCTGCGAGGGAGGAGCCCTGGACCTGGTGCAGGCGACCAAGGACAACGACGGCTTCGAGGCGTGGCGGATCGTCTCGCGCCGCCTCGACCCGCAGGGAGCTGGGGGGAAGAGAAACATCCTCGGCGCGCTGATCCATCCGGGAACCGTCGACCTGAAGGAGCTCAAAGGCCACATCGCCAAGTGGGAGCAGCGTCTGCGAGTCTACAAGCGGCGGGCCGGCAACCCCATGCAGAAGGACATCAAGACCGAGGTGCTGAACGACCTACAGCAGCGTGCGAGAGGAGATCCAGAGGTACCTGGAGTCGAAGGTCAACGTCGCGAGTGGCCAGAGCTTGCCGATTCACTTGCAACGTGGTGTCTACAGGATCAAGCTCAAGAAGGTTAACCAGCAGGAGCGGTCAGCTCCGGACCTCAGTGCGATGTCGGGGAACGGACGGCATGCGCGGCAGTAAGTCCGTGCCAGATCTCTCCTCTTATGGAAGGAGGAAGCTCAGCGGCAGCGCCGGCTGTGGCGGTGCCCGCTGTGCCCCAGCCAGAGGTCGACGAGGGCGAGGCCATGGGGGGCCCGCCAGTCACGGTGGTGCCGAGGCCGCTCTAGCCGACGACTGCCGAGCGTGCGGCGCACGAGGCGGCAGGGCACGTGCAGTGCAGAGCATGGTGCGGAGACTGCGTTGGAGGGCGCGGCCGCAATGCTGATCGTCGACGGCTGGGTGCAGGCGAGAACATCTAGTCAGCGCGATCTCCATGGACTACGCGTTCTTTGGTGGAGACGACGCGCGAGAAGCGCCGACGTTAGTGCTGCGTGAGCACAGGGGGCGATGGACAGTGACTATCGCAGTGACGAGCGAGGGAGCTCGAGAGACATGGATAATCGAGGTGGTGGTGGCGGCCATCAAGTACACTGGAGTGAAACGCTTCATCTTCGAGAGCGACCAGGAGCCTGCGATCCTGGGCCTGAAGAACAAGGTCATCGAGAGTCTCGGCGAGACCTACCAGATCGTGAAGGAGGAGGAAAGCCTGGTGGAAGAGCACCAGGCCAATGGCCCGATCGAGCGAGCGGTTCATTCCGTCGGCGGCATCGCGCGGGCTCTGAAGCTGGCGGTGGAGCGCCAGTGCGAAGGAAGTACCAGCCACGACCACGTGATCGTGCCGTGCCTCATCAGCTACGCCGGCGTGGTGCTCGGGTTGTTTGAGGCGGGAGCGGACGGGCGCGCGGCGTGCGAGAGGCTTCGTGGAAAGAAATGCCGAAGAGAGCTCCCGCCGTTTGCCGAGGCGGTGTTTTACCTGCCAGCGGGCAGGAACCGTGGGCGCAAGAACAAGCTCGATGCCAAGTGGTTGACCGGCGCCTTCCCTGGGGTGAAGCTCACGAGCCAGGAGCTGCGCATCGGCGTGGAGACGGGCGTGATCTGGGCACGGGCGGTAAAGCGGAAGGCCGGCGGCGACCGCTGCGACGCCGAGCTGCTGAAGGAGCTGCAGGGCTCACCGTGGCGGCCAGTGCCGTGTGCGCCCAGAGACGGGAGCGAGGCGCCGGCTGCCCGGTTCCCGATCGAGAGGGCGTCCGACGAGGCGCCTCTGCCAATGGAGCCGCGGGCAGCGCGGCCAGGCGCGGGTTCGGGGGAGTTCCTGGACCGCGGCGCGCGCATCCGCAACGAGGTGGAGATCAAGAAGTTGAGGCGCGCCCCGGGCTGCATAGGCCGCGAAAGCTACGCGGCCGGACTGCCGGCTCGCAGCCGCGGCGAGACCCGCAGGGCGAGAGTCGCGAAGCTCATGGAAGAGGACTTCGAGACGAGGAAGCGCGCGGTGGTAGCTGAGGGGCGACGTGGAGAGAAGAGGCCGTCTGAACGGCGAGCGATCGAGCCAGGGGCGGCGCAGGTTGTCGAGGGTCGCGCGGCCCCTGGCGTGGCAGCAGATCAAGGTCAACCTCCAGCGGCATCGGGCGCAGCGGCATCGGGTGCAGCGGCGTCGAGTTCGGCGGCGCCGAGTGCGGCGCCTTCTGGGCCTGGAGATCTTCGCGGCGAACCTCCGCCGGTGGCGATGGAGGAGCGCTCGGGCGAGGGCGCGAAGAGATGTGCTGAGGCGGACCCCGAAGCGGAGAGTACCGTGGGCGCCAGCCTGCTGGAGGAGATCGAGGACGTCATCAACGAGCTGGGCTTCTTCCACGTGCGTGTGGCAGAGCTGTTCGGTCTGGGCAAATTCGCGAGTAGGGCGGAGTCGTTCGGCCGCAACCCCGGGCGCGCTTTCGACCTGCGCCTGGCGGACGAGAGTGGTGTGCAGTGGGACCTGTTGGACCCAGGTCGCTAGAGGATTTGCGAGGCGATCATCGATGAAGAGAAGCCGTGCCTCCTGATTGGGTCGCCGATGTGGCGGGCCTTCAGTGCCATCATGAGCCTGAACAAGGATCGCGACCCAGAGGCGTGCGAGCAGAAGGTGGCCGAGGGCATTCAGCACCATCGGTTCTGCGTGGAGATCTACGTCAAGCAGGTGAAGGAGGGGCGCTACTTTCTGCGCGAGCACCCAGACCGTGCTTGGAGTTGGAAGCTGGATTTCATGATAGGGCTCTCGAAGATGGAAGGTGTCGCGCGTGTTGTGGGGCACCAGTGCTGCTGGGGCCAGCAATCGATCGACTTCGACGGCGAGATGGGCTTGGTCCCCAAGCCCGCCGGCTGGATGAGCAACTCCGAGTGCGTCTTGGCGGAGTTCTCCCGCCGGTGCGAGAACGAGGGCCTATCGCGGGACCAGCGGCATGATCCTGTCCCTCTGGTCGGAGGCTCGAAGACGCGGCCGGCGCAGAGCTGCCCGCCGGCTCTGGCGGCAGCGATCTTCAGAGGCCCGAAGGCGCAGCTGAAGGTCAATGGCGATCTGAGTGCGTTCACTGTGGGCGTCACCTGCGAGGAGGACGCCGTGGCCTGGGGCATGGAGGAGTACGATGAGTTTCGCGACAACATCTCAGGCCAGCTGCTCGACGCCAAGTTGGCGCGGGCTGGCAGGGGGGGAGCTCGAGTACATGGGCGAGATGAAGGTGTGCGAGGAGGTCCCAGAGTCTCTCTGCTGGGAGGAGACCAAGCCGCAGCTCGTCCAGGTCAAGTTCCAGGTCAAGCGGGTGGACGTGAACAAGGGCGACGACGCTCGCCCGGAGATGAGATGCATATTGGTCGCGAAGGAGCTGAAGAGCGCCCAGACGAAGGCTGGGGTCTCCAGGGGCGATGCGTTCTCGGCCACCCCGCCGCAGGAGGGCGCCAATATGTTCTTCCCCAAGATGATGGGCAGGAAGCGGGGCGACAGCAGGCGGCGCAAGCTGATGTTCATCGACATCGGCCGGGCGCGCTTCCTCAGCCTGGCGAGCCGGCGGGTTTCCGTGCAGCTCCCGGCCGGGCGACGTCGCGAGGGCTACTGCGCGCTGCTGCTCAATAGCGTGTGCGGCACGAGGGGCGCAGCGGCGAACTTCGCTGACGGGGTGATGGAGGTGCCGCGCGAGATGGGCTTCAAGATAGGTGTATTCTGCCCGTGCTTGTGCAGGCGCGACGAGAAGGAGATCCTACGACGCCCTGGAGTGGTTCGAGACCGAGCTGTCCAAGTGTTTCCTGGTGAAGGTGCGCGGATTTCCCGGCTGGGGCGACGGCGACTTGCGGGAGATCGCGTTGCTCGACAGGATTGTCAAGCTCACCGAGACGGAGGCTGGCGTTCCGTGCTTGCAGTGGGAGGCCGACTCCCGCCGCGCCCAGATCGTCTTGGCTTTGTTGGGGCTCGGGCTTGACACGGGCAGCAAGTCGGTCGCGTCGCCGAGCATCGAGAGGGCGGCGGAGGAGCTGACGGAATCTCCCCCCCTCGGTGCTGCCGAGGCTTCGCTGTGCAAGAGCGTCTGCATGTGGATAAAATTCTTGGCGATGGACAGGATCGACCTGTCCTTCGCGGCCAAAGAGGTGGCGAGGTGGATGAGCAGGCGGACTCAAGTGGTCATGGAGATGGTGAAGCGCATCGGGCGCTACCTGATGCACTGGCCGAGGGCCGTGCGGCAGTTCGTCCAACAGATCGAGCCGGACGTCCTGATGGTGGCGTGCGACTCGGACCACGCGGGTTGCGTGCTGACTAGGATCACTACAGGGATCGCGCTGTCTCATGGCGCACGCCTGCTCAAGGCGACCGCTAACGCCCAGGCGGTGGTTGCGCATCGAGTGGGGAGTCGGAATTCTACGCGATCGTGTGTGGCACCAGCGTCGGCTTCGGGGCTCAGAGCATGTGCGAGGATTTCGGCATGGTGAAGTACCTTGTCGTCGAGACGGACGCGACGGCCGGGCGCGGCGTGGCGCTGGGGCTCGGCGCGGGAAAGGTGAGGCACTTGCACGCGCAGTACTTGTGGGTACTTGTGGGTGCAGGGCATCTACCACGAGAGGCGCGCGAGGCTGATCAAGGTCCCCAGCGACCTGAGCGCAGCGGACATGATGACGAAGCGCCTCTCGGGCTATGCGATCGACTTCTTCATGGATCGGTGCGGGTTCGTGATCCTGGATGGGGCGGAGTGAGCTGTCCCTCAGGGCGGCGGTGTGAGCACGGCTTGGGCCAGAGGCTCGGCCATCCATGTGGGCGGGCAGGAATGCTTGCTTGTCGGCTGCGTGACGTGCTGGCGCCTAGCCGAGGAGGAGTATGGCAATGCATACCTCAGAATAGACTGTGAAGGATGTATGTTCTATTTAGCCGTGTTGGCTTAAACTGACTTCATCGCGTGATGATGTTGATGATTCTGTTAATGATGATGCAGCTCCCGCTGTTGCCGCTGCAGCTGATTATGCGGATGTTGATGATGCTAACGATGATGATGCTGATGCTGATGCTGTTGATGATGCTGATGATGCTGATGTTGATTGGTATGCTGGTGCTTGTGATTCTGATGATGATGATGATGCTGGTGATGATGAGGCTGCTGCTTATTATGATGATGGTGATGCTGCTGATGATGATGCTGATGGCGATGGGGGTGCTGCCGATGATGATTACGGCGCTGTTTCTGCTGCTTCTGATGATGATGTTGCTGCTGGTGATGATGCTGATGCTGGTGCTGATGCGGCTGCTGTTGTTGATTCTGATGATGGTGATGCTGATAATGCTGGTGATGATTGGACGATGATGATCATGAGGGCGTTGAGGAGGAGGAGGAAGAGGAGGAGGGGGAGGAACAACGAGGAACACGAGGAGGCATATGATGCCGACCGTTGTAGTGATACGGCAGCAGGTGGACAGGCTGGGTTCGGCGGTGGTGGTGGTGTTGACGACGATGACGACGAAAACGACCACGACGAGGAACCGAATGAACACGGGACGGGCATCACCGCCGAGCGGAGCGCTTCCTCCTCGTCGTCGTCTTCCTCCTCCTCCTCCTCCTCCATTCCTTTTCCTCATCAATACCTTCTCCCTGTCGCGCCCCGAGGCAAGTTTTTAGGGCGGGCTGGGCGTTCCGCCTGAGACTTCCTCACCATGTTTGACTGATGCTTAAGAGTTGGCAACAGCTTTGCAGATAGAGGGCGGGTGGTTTTCATAATGTGGCTCTCGCCTTAGTGCCGCGCGCATTCGCATCAAACATGTGCAAAGGTTTCACGGATTGAGGGCGTGCCGTTTTCAAACTGTGGCCTTTTGCCTTAGCGCCGCGCGCATTCGTTTTCAACATGTGTAAGAGTTTCACGGATTTAGGGCGGGTCGTTTT
>CAUYUJ010016541.1:114420-121920 GCA_963575745.1 Prorocentrum cordatum | reverse complement strand
CCTCCTCCTCCTCTCATCCTCGTCCCCTCCTCCCCTCATCCTCGTCCCCTCCTTGTCCTCCTCCTCCTCCTCCTCCTCTTCCTCCTCCTCCTCCTCCTCCTCGTCCCTTCCTCCCCTCCCTGACCCCTCGCGAAGGGCCTGGGGGGGGGGACGTGTTGGTGGCCCCTCCCGCCTGCGGACTGGCCCCAGCTCCGCTCCTGCCCCCCCCGCAATGTAAGAGCCTGAAAGCAAACCAACAACACTGGCTTGTTGTGCTGTATTTGGTGTGTTGTTTGAAACAAGCAATCGTAAAAAGCGAAATGATCGGACGCAAACAAAACAATAACGACTTTTTGATTTTTTGCTCGTCACTGGCGAAAGAAAAAACAACCCTCTGCTTCCACCCCCTCCTTCCGAGCTAGGGTCAGTCTTAAGTCGGGCCTGTCCCTCTCTACAGAAGGAATGTCCAAACATAGTTAAGAATAATAGTACGGGGGCGATTTTTTCAGCACCTTTTGACTATTCTGGAGTATTTTTTAGACTATTTTTTTGTTCTTCGTCCAAAATCCGCCTGCATGGGGACATGCCCGACCTAGGGTTATTCGGCGGCGAGCCATGGGGGAGAACTGAGAAGGAGAAGGCCTTCTCAGAAGGTGGCGGGACTTCTCGGAAGGCCTCGCACCTCTGGACAAGGCTTCTGCGTCTGTGGGGGATTCTCAGAGAACTCCGCAGAAGGCGAGGGGACTTCCGAGCCTTCTGAGAAGGCCTTCTCCTTCTCACGCTCCCCCCACAGGCTCGCCGCCGAGCTTGTGCACGCCACCGTGTTGGGCCTTCGAGCCTCCCCGGCCTGTCAAGCCGTTTGCGACTCACAGGCCCATTTCCGCCTGTTCTGCGCCTCCTCGACCGCCGTCCGGTCCTCTTGCGGCCGCTGATGAGAAAAAAAGTTGCCTGCGCCTCCGTGCTGGTGTTGAGGACGAGTCATGCATGCCGCGTTCCCCGGCTTCTTTTGGGGAGCCCTGCCGCCATCTGTGGAGCACGGCACTTGTCCATGCCGTCGCTGCGCGCGCCTCCTCCTCGTCGCCCTCCTCTTCAGTATCCTCCCGTCTACGTGCGTTTCTCATGCTGCAGTCGTTCATGGGCGTACGGCTTTTTGCTGGCGCGGTGCTGCTTGGTCATGGTGCTCCTTGCCGTCGCCGTCCCCGTGGAGGCCAGAGAGAGAGAGGTGGTAGTTACATGATTCTATAGGCTTACGCCACATCCGCCGACCCCTTTTTTTTCCGCGTGGTCGTTATCACGGCTTCTTTGCAAGCTGCGGGAAGGATTCAGGTGGTGACCTTGAACTGTGTTCGGGTGCTGTTGGGCGGGCCGTCGCGCATGGGCGCCGTTTGGGGGGCCCTGTCGCGGGGGGTATCAGGCATGCACGGGGTGTTTGGGGGTTCTCTCCGAGGGTTCCGTGGTCGTCCTTGGGGCTTTTCGGGTGGTGGAGTCGGGGCAGTACGTTGCACGCCGGTGACATCTCAAGGGTGTCGGCGGATGCCGTCCGGGAGTACTGTGGATTATCATGGTCGGAGTCTTTCGGGTAGTGTGTTGCCAGGTGACGAGGATGGTCCTGCTGACACGACGGCGACCATGACGACGGTGGTAATGCTGCTGATGATGACGATGATGACGACGTTAATGACAATGGCGACGACGATGAGGAAAATGATGGTGATGACGATGGTGGTGATGATGATGATGATGATGATGATGGGGAGGATGAAGATGAGGGTGAGGATGAGGATGAGGATGACGAGGAAGAGAAAGAGGAGGAGGGAGGAGGAGGAGGAGGAGGAGGAGGAGGAGGAAGAGCAGCAGGATGAGGAGGAGGAGGGGGGAGGGAGGGGGAGGAGGAAGAGGAGGAGGAGGAGGAACGATGATGAGGTGGAGGAGGAGGAGGGGGAGGAGGGATGAGCAGGAGGCAAAGATTGACAGTATGGGTCACGGGCCCCCGCGTCCGAGGACGCAGGTGCGAGCTCACTCTTTCTCTTGAGGCGGATGCGGAGGATGAGGAGGAGAAGTCGGCTTAAAATGGAGCCCCGGACTTGTCCGCGGGCCCCTTCAAGTAGTTTTTGTCTCCAGGTCGATTTTCGGCGGTCTCGGGCCCCGAACCCGGGTTCGAGGGGTTCAAAACGCCGAGGGGCCTTCGAAGCAGTTGCCTCTCGGGGGCTCGAGGGGTGCAGTTTTGAAGCCACTGGGGGGCCGTTTCGGGGCCTCTGGGGGACTTCCACGAAGGCGCTGCAGCGCGTCGGGCAGCGCGCGAATGCTGTGGACAGTGGGGAGGAACAAAGCAGGAGACGGAGACGACGGGGGAGGAGAAGGAGGAGGAGGATGAGGAAAAGAAGGGGTAGGAGGAAGAGGAGGACGAGGACAAGTGAGGATCTTGTCGTGGATCCTGAGAGGGATATTTCTCGAATGGCCCGAGGCGCGTCCCGCGAATCCCGCTGCCGTGCCGGGGTTGTGAGTCTGAGGCCAGTGGAATATTCTTTGGGATCTCGTGGTCGGCCTCTCGGGGCCTCAAGTGGTGCCGACCAAGTACCGCGCGAGGTACGTCGTCCGTGTGCCTCAAATGGTACCGCCCACACTTTGGAGGCCCTTTGGGAGCTATTTTGGGCCTCTTGGGTGCCTCTTTTGGGCCTCTTGGGGCCTGCTTGGGGCCTCTTGGGGGCTTCTTGGGGGCCTCTTGGGGGACTCTTGGGGCTTCCTGGGGGCGCCTGGGGGCCGAAGCCTCGAAATGGGTTTTTTTTCTCCCCTCTTGGCCCCCTCTTGGGCCCGTCTTGGGGCCCTCTTGGGGCGTCTTCGGCGCCTCTAGGGCCGTCTTGGGGCCATCTTGGGCCGTCTTGGGGCCATCTTGGGGGCCTCTTGAACCGTTTCGGGGCGGTATTCAGGGCCTCGGGGGCCGTGTTGGAGCGTCGGGAAGCCGAAAAGGCGAAAAGGCAAAAAACACCGTAAAACATGGAAATCACCAGTTTTAGCATCTCGGGGCCCTCTTGGGAGGCTTATGTGGGACCTCCGGGGCCGTCTTGGAGGCCTCGGGGCCCGACTTGAGGCCATCTTGGGCGTTTTCGAGCGCCCAATTGGCGTCTCGGGGACCTCGTGGCCCGTCTTGGAGGCCACTTGGGGCCTTCTGGGCCCGTCTTGGGGCCCTCTTGGGCCCGAAAAAGCACCGTGGTCGCTCGTGCCGGGCCCGGGGGGGGGGCATCAGGGGGGGGTCAAATCGCCGGCTTGGGGGTCCCAGGGGGGGACTAGAGGGGGGGGAACTATCTCACACGCCTAGAGACCCACAAGGGGTCGGCGGATTCCATCCTTGTCCCCATTCTCGCTCGCATCCCTGGCCACGCGCAGAAGGGGGTAGGGGGAGGGGGGAAGGCTTCTTAGAATCACCCCTGCTTCTTAGAAGGCGCGGGCCTTTTTTGTAGATGTAAGGCCGGCGCCTTCTAAGAAACAGCCTCCTTCTAAGAAGCGTTCCCCCTTCCTCCTACCCCCTTGTGCGCGCCGCCAACATCCCCTTGGCTGGATGGCGGGGCCCGCAGGACTACCGGTGGCAGTGGCAGTCCTTCCTGTGCTGCAGCGCGACGTCGGTGTACGTCGCTCCGCCTCGCGACCCGGCCTCCGCCCCTCCTTTCCTGCACGTCTTCTCTCGTCGCCGCCGCCGTCGTCGCAGGAGGAGCAGGAAGAGCTTGGCATCGTTCGGACGGATTCGCAGACCTATGGGTTCACACCAACACCAATTTCGGCGGTGTGCCTTCACCGAGGGAGGAATATCCCGATCTCGGCGATGATGGTAATATTCGGGCTTCCAAGGTGACCGAACTATTACCACCACTGCTGAAAGCTAGGATCATCTTCCCCCTGTGGAAGGCAAACCCTTGTGATGGTGTTGGTGCCCATTTCTAGGCCTCCAAGGAAAAGCTTGGCATCGCTCGGACGGATGCCTTTTTTTCCTCGGCGAGGACCATCGAGGAGCATCCTGGGCCATGGAGCAAAAAGCACACACCGTCTTGAGGCCTTCGGGCTCGGGTTTCCGGGCTTTTCGCCCCGCAGTGGCCGACAGTCAGCGTGAGTGGCCCCCCTTTCTGCAGGCTTGATCGGGGGGGCGTCGCAGCCGACCCGAGCAGCTGGCGAGGCATGGCGAAGGCGCGAGAGGGCGCATAACCTTCCCATCCCCGACCGCAAGTCTGGCAACCTCCCAGCCTAAGGCCCTGTAGGGTTTTTGAGGGGCCCTGCACTCCTAAGCGTCGAAGCGCGCCGACGGTGCGCGGGGAGCGACTGCTCTGCTGGGCGCTCACCCTTCGCGCTTCCCATTGGCTTCCCAAGACATTCCAGGGCGTCGCTCGCACTTCCCAGGAGCTCCCCAGAGCGCGGGAGGTGAGCGCTTCCCTTTTCGTTTCCAGCGCCTCCCACGCGGTTCTAGGAGCGTTCCAAGGGCGCCCAGGGCGCCCCATCACTTCCCAGAGGACGCCCACAGCGTTGTAGCATGCATCTAGGGCTTCCCATGCGCGCCCCAGAGGTTCCCATGCGCGTCCAGGAGCCTTCCAGCGCGCCTCACTCGTGGCTTGTACGTGCTGGAGGGCATTCAGGGGCACTTCTTTGAGGATCAGCAGAGTGTATCGATGATTCGCAATGCCCCGAATAGGGGGCAGCCTGGGCTGCGTGGGCGACCCAACCAGGCTACCAGCAGTCGAGTCTATGGGAGACCAGGTCGTTTGTGGACATGATCAACGGTATGCGGTGGTTGGGCAGATGCACAACGGGGTGGTTGGGAATCGCGTGTTTAGGGTTTCGGTTTACCCATCGGTCGTTGGGTTTCGGTTTACCCATCGGTCGTTGAAAGTAGGTATCTTTGGATTCCAATCCAGCCTACTTTAAGCGCCTTCCTTCTTCAGTGATCGCGTGGCTTCCCCTTTTCCGTCCTCCTTGGGGGGCGGACGGAATCCAATTTACTTTCAACGCCTTCCTATTTCATGTTTCTACCTGCTCGTTCCGACCGTTGGGTACAGGTTTTTCTACGCGGTAGGGCTCAGCAGGCCCGCCGCCGCGCGCACGACCAGGGTGGCCGCCGCGCGCGGGTCCAGCGCCGCCGCCATGCTGAGCCTGGTGACAAGGATTCCGATGAAGATGAGGACGATGTTGGTGTTGATGACGACGACGCAGGTGTGTGATGATGGTGCTTATGATGATGATGATGATGATGATGATGATGATGATGATGATGATGATGACGATGACGATGTTGATGATGATGATGATGATGATGATGATGATGATGATGAGGATGATGATTATGACGATAATGATGATGACGATGATGATGATTATGACGACGATGATGATGCAGATGATGATAACGGCGGTGATGATGATGACGATGATAGTGGTGATGGTGGTGGTGATGATGATGATGATGTTGAGGTGTCTGCCACGGGTGATGCCAATGTTGAGGAAACGGCGGTGACGATGGTGATGACGATGATGATGACGATGCTGGTAGTGATGACGATGTTGATGGTGATGAGGATGGCGAAGATGACCATGATGTTGATGTGGATGACGACGACGTGGAGGATGATGATGTGACCGCTGCTGCGGCTGCTGAAGATATTACGTGTGTTGGTGTTGATTATGTTGCTGTGCATTATGATGGTGAGTAGGTCGACGATAAGACAAACATGACGATGCTGATGCTGATGCTGATGCTGCTGCTGATGGTGATGATGCTGATGATGATGCTGATTTTAATGATGATGGTATTCTGATGCTGGTGATGCAGATGGCGATGGTGACGACGGCAATGTCGATGATGGTCATGATGCTGATCGTGGTTATGATGGTGATGCTGACGATTGGGATGCTGATGATGCTGATGATGATGCTGACGATGAGGATGCTGCTGCTGCTGATGACGATGCTGATGCTGATGCTGATGCTGATGATGCTGCTGCTGACGATCATGATGATGAACATGGCCTTGACGACGACAGCAATGGTGATGATGATAATGCCGATGATGGTGGTGATTATGAAGGTGTTGCTGACCATGGGGATGATGCAGCTGATGATGATGCTCATGCTGCTGTGCTGGTGATGACGATGCTGATGATGATGCTGATGACGATGATGATGCTGATTGTGACGATGCTGCTGCTGATGGTGCTGAGTAGGATGATGATGATGATGCTGATGATGCTGATGATGCCGGTGTTGATGATGGTGGCGAACATGCTGCTGGTGCTGATGATGAGGGTGATGATGATGATGATGATGATGATGCTGCTGATGCTGCTGATGATGATGCGGTCGAGGATGGTGATGCTGATGATGCTGATGATGATATGGCAGATGATGACGATTCTGTTGATGCTGCTGCTGCTGATGATGATATTGATGAGGGTGATGATGATGATGATGATGCGGTCGAGGATGGTGATGCTGCTGATGATGATGATGATGCTGCTGATGATGATGCTCATGATGTTGATGATGATGATGATGCTGATGATGAATCTGATGCTGATAATGATGATATTGCATATGATGACGATGCTGATGATGCTGATGCTGCTGATGACGATGATGCTGCTGATGATGCTGCTGATGATGATGACGAGGATGCTGATGATGATAATGAGGTGGATGATGATGATACTGATGATGATGCTGATGATGATGATGATGAAGATGAAGATGAAGACGATGCTCATGATGCTGATGGTGATGATTATGATGATGACGATGCTCATTCTGACTATGCTGATGATGGTGATGATTATGCTGATGCTGCTGCTGATGATACTGAGGATGATGATTCTGATGATGATGACGCTGATGATGAGTATTATGAGTATGAGGATGATGATGATGATGATGATGATGAGGAGGAGGAGGAGGAGGAGGAGGAGGAGGAGGATGATGATGCTGATGATGATGATGATGCTGTTGTTGTTGCTGTTGTTGGTGATGATGATGACGATTATTATGACGCTGATGCTGATGCTGCTAATGATGCGAATGATGATGATGATGATTATGATGATGATGATGATGATGATGATGATGATGATGATGATGATGATGATGATGATGATGATGAGGATGAGGATGAGGATGAGGATGAGGATGAGGATGAGGATGAGGATGAGAATGAGGATGAGGATGAGGATGATGATGAGGATGGTGATGCTGATGGTGGCAGGAGAAGACGGAAGAGGAGGAGGAGGAGTATGATGAGGCAGATGAGGAAGACGACAAGCTAGCTTTCCTCCTCCGGCTGTATCCCTCGTCTCTTGCCAGTCAGCTTCCAGTTCTCCCGTGCGTTGGCGGAGGTGTTCCTCTACACCATACACTATTTCTACAACTCGACGCAGATGTCAGGGTTCCTGCAGACGGTCTACTACTTCGGGAGCGCGGGGGGGCGGGGGGGCGGGGGGGCGCCGCTGTAGCTTGCTTGGGAAGTGAGAGAATGGGGATGAGCATGAAGGGAAT
>CAUYUJ010016541.1:99420-109420 GCA_963575745.1 Prorocentrum cordatum | reverse complement strand
CCGCCTGGCCGATGCATCATCGTCGATGCGGCTCGATGTGGAACCCGATAGGCTCCGCGCCGACGTTGCCGATAAATCGCCGATGCATCGGCGATACGGCGCGATCGTCCGACCACATCTACTCCGACCCCATCTCGGAGGCCCCTAAACGGCAGGAGGGATGGGCTGAGGGGGGTCACATCGACCCCCCCATCGCAAGTTTCTGGACGTCCTCTCGCAGGCGCTCGGCGATGCTCGGACATGTTCTCGCAGGTTCTCGGCGACGTTCCAGCCTCGGGGTGCGTTCCCGCAGTTGCGCCTCGTCGAGAGCCTTCCAGGGGTGCCAGGAGCGTCCCGAGCGGCCGCCAGACGGCCGAGCCATGGCCCGAAAGCCAGGGGGCACCGTGTGGGGGGGGGGGATAGGCCGAGGGGGGGGCACGTCGGCTCCCCATCGCCCACCGATTCTCCGAGAGGGGCTCGATAGCCCACCCTGCCCAGGAACGTGCGGACTTGCTATCGGGGGCCAATCGCCGATCTATCGGCGATGCATCGCTGATTCGTCCGTCGCATCTTGGCAGATTTTCCAATTTGATATCTTGTCGAACATGCACTCCAGACGATGCGAAAAAGTAGGGTGGACGTTCCGCCTCAGAAAAGTATGGCGGATCTTTCCGCAAAGGTATACCGTAAACAGCGACGGCAAAGTGGGGCGAACATCGACATCAAAGGAGCTAGAAATCACTGATGGCACGTGCTGGCTTGTTGAGCGTGTCGCTCGTGGGCGCAGCTCGGGTCCAAGCCGCGACCGCAGATCGACAACTCTCTCCCTCCCACCACTCTCCCATCCTCCTTGCGCCCTCTCCTCTCCCTCTCTCCCTCTCTCCCTCCTCCCTCCTCCGTTCCTCCCTCCCCCTCCCTTCCTCTCCCTTCCTCTCCCTCTCCTTCCTCCCCTTCTCTCCTCTCCCTCCCCCTCTCTCCCTCTCTACAATTACACAATATGAAAATACTCTCCCACTTTCCCTGATGGCGTCCCGAAGATGGCCGCCCCCCCCCCGCGTATTGTTTTTTTACACAGGATTCCCGGGAAACGGGTTTTCGCCTGCGTTTTTTTCAAAATGCTGCTCTCGCTGAGGCGCCGGGCTCATTTCTGCTCCCGAATCGTTCCGAATCGTGCTCCCGCTGCAGCGTGGGCCTCATTTTCGGATCGGTGTTTGGCCTCCGTCGTTCAGGATGGCGTTCTCGCCCCAGCGCGGGCCTTTTTCTCGCGCGCACATCCGCCCGCCACCACCGCGCCGCACCGCCACCACCACCACCACCACCACCACCACCACCACCACAACCACCACCAGCACCAGCACCAGTACCAACACCACCACCACACGCACCACCACCACCACCACCAGCACCACCACCACCACCATCACCATCACCACCACCACCACCACCACCACCACCACCACCACCACCACCACCACACCACCACCACCACCACCACCACCACCGACCACCACCACCACCACCACCACCTCCACACCACCCCACCACCACCACCACCACCACCACCACCTCCACCACCACACAACCCCACACACCCACGCACGCACGCACGCGCACCACCCCACTACGCACGCGCGCGCGGATCCACAGGCGCCCGCTACGACACGGTACCGCGAATAGAGAAAATCAGCGCCCATGGTACGGGATTGGAGGAGGGGTAGGACGTCAGATATGACGCGAGCGCACCTAGCTTGCCCTCCCCCTCTCCCTCTCCCTCCTCCCTCCTCCCTCCCCCTCCCTTCCTCTTTCTCCCCCTCCCTTCCTCTCCTTCCTCCCCTTCACTCCTCCCTTCGCCCTCCTTCCTCCCTTCACCCTCCCACCGCGCTCCCACCCTCCCTCCCTCCCGCCCTCCCTCCCTCCCTCCCGCCCCTTCTCCCCTCCTCCCTCCCCCTATCCTTCGTCGTTCCGCCTCCCCTCTTCCTCCCTCCTCCTCCTCTCTCCTCCCCCTCCCTTCTCCTTCTTCCCTCCTTCTCCCCTCCTCCTCCTCCTCCTCCTCCTCTTTCTCTCTCCCTTCCTCCCTCCTTCTCCTCCTCCCCCGCCCCTTCTCCCCTCCCCCCTCCTCCCTCGTCGCTCCCCTGTTCGTCTCGCGTCCCGTGCTACTTTTGGGGGTCGAGCCACCAATCTTGCGGCTTCTGGCGTCTCTCTCGCCAGTACCTCGTGCTGTATTTTGGCTCACCTCATCCTGGTGGGCGCTTTCACTTGGCATGTGGCGTGGTCGCCCTCGTCGTATAGCAGTGACTCGCGAGCCGCCATGGCTCCCCTTCTGACTCAGCTCCACTGTGCAGTTGTGGAGCTCCGTGTCACCCCCCAGAGGAATCGCCCACCTCTGGGGGTGTACGTGGGCTGCATTCGCGTGGATGTTAAACAATCACTCGTCGCTCCTCCCTCCCCCTCGTCTCTCCTCTCTCCTCCGTCCTCCCGCCTCCAGCAGTCGGCAATGCGAGCCTGGGTTCGGCTGGATTGTGCGGAGCTGTTTCGGCCGGTCCTCTATTTTTCAGAGGAGGAGTCGTTTTGCTTCATTGGGGTCGTATGCGGGCACGTCTCTCTGTTAGAGGGTCAGGAGGGAGGAGGAACATGCCAGCGGGGTGCGGAAAGAGGGTAGAGGGCGAAGGAGGAGAAGGAGGAGGAGGAGGGGGAGGAGGAGGGGGAGGAGGAGGAGGAGGAGGAGGAGGAGGAGGAGGAGGAGGGTGAGGAGAGAGGAGGAAGAGGAGGAGGAAGGAGGGAGGAGGAGGGTAGAGGAGGAGGAGGAGGAGCGGAAGTGTCGGAGGGAGGAGGAGGAGGGAAGAGTAAGGGGAAAAGGGGAGGAGGAGGGAGGGGGAGGAGGAGGAGGAGGAGGAGAGGCTGGGAGGGAGAGGAGAGGCGTAGGGGCGGGGATTAGGGGAAGGGGAGGGGGAAGGGGGAGGAGGAGGGAGGAGGGAGGAGATGAGGAGGAGGAGGAAGAGAGGAAAGGGGGAGGTATGAGGATGAGGAGAGGAGTGAGGAAGATGAGGAGGAGGAGGAGGAGGAGGAGGAGGATGGCGGGGGGAAGGGGGGACGCGGGCGAGAATGAGGCTATGGAGCGGGATGAGGCTGGGGGGTTGGTGGCTGCGGGGTGGGGGGTGGGGGGAGAGGTAGCGGGGGGAGGGAGGCGGAGGAGGCGGAGGAGGGGGAGGAGGGGGAGGAGGAGGAGCGAGGAGGAGAGAGGTGATGCGGAGCGAGGGACCAGGCGCGAGGCAAGAGCACCTCGGGCCGAGACTTCCATGACCACTGGGCAGGCAGTGGGCGCCTCGGCTGGCAGGGCCCCGCCCGGACCGCGGCGAGAAGGCGGGCGCCTCAGGGCCGCTGCCGCGGGCTCTGGAGCGGCGGCGCGGAGGCGCTGCCGCCAGCGGGAGCGCACCACGGGGCCCAGAGGCCTGAGCACAGGTGCACTCCACAGGCCAGGAGCGAAAGAAGCACGTACACGTACACGAATCCATGCTGGTTTCGAGAGTATGCGCTGCGCGAATGATGTTCGTGTCGCGCGGCGGGGCTCGCGGATCGAGGGGCCGTGTTCATGCACACAGCTGGGCGCGTACGTCTTTTTGTGGGCTCCCTAAGAGGGCCGCTCGCCGCCCGACGTCGCACCCGCTCTCTCTCTTCGTCAGTGCCGTCGCCCGCGCCTCGGAACAACACGATCGGCGGCGAGCGGGGGGGTCGGGGGAAGTGAGACGGGGCGGGCCTGGTCAGAAGGCTCGGAGGTCCCCCGGCCTTCTGTGGAGTTTTCCAGGCCTGCCCCGAAGACGCAGAACACTTCACGGATGGCGCGAGGGCTGCTGAGAAGTCTCGCCGCCTTCTGAGAAGGCCTGCTCCTTGTCATTCCCCCCCCTCGCTCGCCGCCAAGAAAAGGCAGGCAGAAACATGCACTTTCGGAGCTCCGCTTGGACTTCTTGGATCGGCGCTGGCCCCTTGGCAATTCGGGCACCGCCCATTGCGCGCTCCGCACGCCAGGGAGGGGGGCCCAGCACCGATCCGAACAAATCGGCGCTGTCCTCTGGTCGTCTATGTTGACTCCGTTCCTCTATGGTGCCCTGGGCTTCCTGGGTTCCGATATGTCCTTACGATGGGAGGATTGATGTTCCCATTCCAGGGATGGGTTTATTGTGGAAGGTTTTGTTTGGTCGGGCTCCTACTGCACAGTCGAAACTCATAGTAAGGACGCGCGGATGTCCTTAGGGTCCCCTTACGTCCTTGTTTCGGTGGCCCGTCCTGTGCGGTCGTCACTGGCCAGCCTTGCAGGTGTTTGACAATCCGCCGCCCCAACAGTGCCAACTTCGGCGTCCAGGGCCCTTGCGTCATTACCGCCCGTCCTTACTATCGAGTTCGACTGTACTCCCCCTCGTCGTCCTCTTTCCTCACCCGCCAGGCTCGCTCGGCTTCGCGGGCTCGTCGAAGTTTGTGTGGCTGATATACAGCAGCATCAAGGCGGAGTGACGGATGGCCCTCGCGCCCACCCCACTCCCTGGGGGGGGGCCTTTTTCCGTGCCCTCGCCGCAGGAGGGTCTCTGGGCCCACGGTCCTCTCCATTACACCATCCACCCTCCTCCTCCTTCCTTCTCCTTCTCCTCCTCCTCTTCCTCTCCTCCTCTTCCTCTCCTTCTCTCCTCCTTCTCTCCTCCTCCTCCTCCTCCTCCTCCTCCTCCTCCTCCCTCCTCACTCCTCACTCCTCACTCCTCACTCCTCCATCCTCCCTCCCCCTCCTCCCTCCCACTCCCTCCCTCCTCCCTCCTCCCTTCCCCCTCCCCTCCCTCCCTCCACCTCCTCCATCCTTATCCTCCCTCCTCCTCCTCTCCCCCCCCCCCCACCCCCACCCCTCCCACCCATCCCCCCCCCCGTCCCCCCTCCCTCCTCCCTCCTCCCTCCTCCCCCCGCCCCCCCCCTCCCTCCTCCCCTTCCCCTTCATCCCTCTCCTCCTTCGTCCTTCTCCTCCCTCTCCTCCATCCCTTCTCCCCCCCGCCCTCTCCCTCCCCCCTCCCCTCCTCCACTCCTTCCCTCCCTCCCTCCCTCCCTCCCTCCCTCCCTCCCTCCTCCTCCTCCTACTCCTCTTCTTCCTTGCCTCCTCTTCCTCTCCTTCTCTCCTCCTCCTCTGCCCCTGGGGGGCATCAGTCTTGAGCAACCAATCCTGAACAGGCTCCGGGCTGTCGGGCAAGGCAGGCCACAGCCTGCTGAAGGGCAAGCTGGACGGGCCTGCAGCTTCGACCTGCGCCAACACAGAAGCACCACCAGGCCCGTGCCTGTGCGTGGCAGCTTCTGGATCCTGGCATTCCCATGTCCTGTGCCCCGCAGTGCCAGGGCATGAGGCATCACGGGCATAGGGGATCAACGTCATTGCCCGACGCCGTAAAAGGTGCTCCTGTTGGCAGAGATCTCGCCAACACTTGACGGGTTTGAATGACCTCCTCCTCTCTTTCCTCTTACCTCCTCCTCCCTTCTCCTCCTCCTCCTCCCTTCTCCTTCCTCCTCCCTCCTCCCTCCTCCCTCTTTCCTCCTACCTCCTCCCTCCCTCCTTCTCTTCTCTTCCTCCTCCTCCTCCTCCTTCTACGCCTCCTTCCCCTTCGCCTCGCTCGTCGACAAAGCTCCTCCTCTTCCTCCTCCTCTTTCTCCACTCCCTCCCATCTTTAGGATGCACCTCCTGGGAGGTTCGATTCAGCATCGGCGCGTGTATATCCGTTGTGGGGTACTTCCCATTCTCGCATACTCCTGTTTAATCTGGCTTACCCCCGTCTAATCCAGTTGGATCCCACGCATTCCAGTTCAATCCAGCTTCGTCCCAGGCTTAACCTGGCCTGATCAAGCCTATTGGTCCTTTGATCGGGTTAATGCGCCCTTCATCGTTCTGACGAAGGCCTCTGGGGAGTTGCCTCCGAACCTTCTCTTTCCTCCAACGCCTCCTCGCCTCCTCCTCTCCTGCGCCCTCTCCCCAGGTCCGTTTCGGACGGCTCCAGGGCGAGGATAAATCCGTTGCAGAGCGTTCTGGCTCGCTCTCGGGGCGTTCCCGAACGCTCTGAGAAGGCCACGCCGCCCGACACATCCGCCAGAGCCGCCAGATCTCTGAGATTCTCGACTTATCGTCACCACAATTTTTGGACGATCGAAATGTGTACGGAAAGAGTGGGTACACAGACCGACAGCAGTTCTTGTTCGTTTTGAACATGGCTGGCTCTCCGCACCGCCGCCGACGTTGCCCATTTAAGACAAACAGCAGCCCGCCCAACAGCGGCCGCTGCCGTTTTTGGACAACATCGGTTGTTGGGCATCGTGCCCATTTTCTTCGTGCCCACGTCGGGCGTCCAAGGAATTTGCCCTCGTCCTGGCTCCGTCTTTCTGCACGAACGGGATGGGCACGGAAATAATGGGTACGATGCCCAACAGCAGTTCCTCTTCAGTTTGAACAGAGTTCGCTGTCCGCGCCGCCGCTGCCTGTGTCCACTCGAGACAGAAGGCCGCCTGCCCAACAGCGGCCGCTGTTGTTTTGGGGCAACGCTGGCTGTTGGGCAGTGTGCTCATTTTTTCTGTATCCATTTCGGGCGTCCAAACTCCCCCTACCCCCTTGTGCGCGCCGCCAAGGTTGTGTGGTTGCTCATAGGAGTTGGAGCCCGCTGGTGGCTCGGCACTGGCTCCGGCCCGCAGGAGGGGCGGGCAGGTTCGAGGTTCTAGGTTCGATCTGGTTTTTGGGCTCCGTCGGCCCCCGGCGACCTTTCTTGCTGTTGGGCACTGTACCCATTCTTTCCGCACCCGTTTCGGGCGTCTAAAGTCACCACCCACCAAACCACCCCGACCCAACCCGAAGGCTCAGATTTACCCTCGAGTTCCAGTGGGGGGGGGGCGGGAAACATTGAAAAAACACATGTGGAACCCTTACCCCCCCTCAACCCGAAATTCGGGTCAACTTCGGGTCTTCGGGTTGGGTCGGGGTGGTCTGGTAGGTAGTCAGTTTCGGGCGTCCAAAGTCTTGTCCTCTCCCGTGCGTCCCGTAGTTTTGCACCCCCTTCCCCCCCGCCCCCCCCCCCGCGCGCGCGCGAGCCCGCCCGCCTGGCCGCCTCGTCCCGCGGCGAGGCTCGGGGCCGGCGAGCCGAAGGGGGGAGGGAGGGAGGGAGGGAGGCGGAGGCGGGCGGGGGGGAGGGTAGGGAGGGAGGAGAGGAGGAGGAGGGGGAGGAGGAGGAGGAGTGGGGGAGGAGGAGGAGGAGGAGGGGGAGGGAGGAGGGGAGGAGAGAGCAGGAGGGGGAGGAGCGGGGTGGATGAGGCGGTAGGAGGAGGAGGGAGGGGAGGAGGAGGAGGAGGAAGGAGGAGAGGAGGAGGCGGCTTTTGAGGCCAGAAAGGAGGAGGAGGCGGATGATGATGTTCTGATGATGAGGATGATGATGATGATGAGGATGCTGATGAATGATGATTTGGGGAATTTTTGAATTGGATTTTTTTGATGGGATGATGATGATGATGATGATGATGATGATGATGATGATGATGATGATATGATGATGATGCTGCTGATGATGATGATGATGAAGATGCTGATGATGTGATGATGATGATGATGACGCTGATGATGCTGCTGATGATGATGGTTATGATGATGACGGTGGTGTTGATGACGATGCTGATGATGATGACTATGATGACTATGATGATGCTGATGATGGCGATGATGCTGATGATGATGATGATGCTGCTGATGTTGATGATGCTGATGCTGAAGATGCTGGTGATGATGAGGATGATGATGCTGATGATGATGATGATGATGATGCTGATGCTGCTGATGCTGGCGATGCTGATAATGATGATGAGGATGATGATGATGCTGATGATTATGATGATGCTGATGATGATGCTGATGATGCTGCTGATGATGATGCTGATCATGATGATGGTGGTGGTGATGATGATGCGGATGATGATGATAAAAGTGATGATGATGGTGATGATGATGATGATGCTGATGATGATGCTGCTGATGTTGGTGATGCAAATACTGACGATGCTGATGATAATGATGATGATGATGATGCTGATGATGCTGATGCTGATGCTGATGATGACGATGCTGATGCTGATGATGCTGATGATGCTGATGATTATGATGATGATTGTGATTATGATGATGATGATGATGATGATGATGATGGTGATGATGATGATTATGCCGATGCTGATGCTGCTGCTGATGATGATTATGATGATGCTGATGATGATGCTGCTGATGCCGATGCTGATTATGCTGCTGATGATGATGGTGGTGGTGGTGCTGATGATGATGCTGATGATGCTGATGATGATGATGCTGATGATGATGATGATGAAGCTGATGCTGATGATGATGCTGATGCTGATGCTGATGATGCTGATGATGATGAGGATGATGCTGCTGCTGCTCATGATGATGATGCTGCTGTTGATGATGAGGATGATGACGCTTACGATGCTGACGATGATGCTGATGCTGAGGATGATGATGCTGCTGATGCTGCTGATGCTGATGCTGATGCTGATGCTGATGCTGATGATGATGATGATGATGATGATGATGATGAAGACGATAATGATGATTCTGATGATGCTGCTGCTGATGCTGATGATGATGATGAGGATGAGGACGATGATGCTGATTATTATGATTATTACGATGATGATGATGATGATGATGATGATGCTGATGATGATGATTGCGATGATGATGCTGCTGCTGATGATGATGATGATGATGATGATCATGATGATGCTAATGACGATGATCATGATGATGATGCTGGTGGTTGTGGTGATGGTGAAGACGATGATGCTGATGCTGAGCATGATGATGACGATGATGATGCTGATGCTGCTGATGATGCTGATGATGCTGAGGCTGCTGATGCTGCTGATGTTGATGTTGACGATGCTGATGATGATGATGATGATGTTGCTGATGCTGATGATGCTGATGATCATGATGATGATGATGATGATGATGATGCTGATGATGATGATGATGATGATGATGATGATGATGATGATGATGATGACTATGATGATGCTGATGCTGATGATGCGGATGATGCTGCTGATGCTGATGATGATGCTGCTGATGATGATGATGATAATGTTGATGCTGATGCTGATGCTGATGCTGATGATGCTGATGATGTTGATGAGGCTGATGATGCTGATGATGCTGATGATTATGCCGATGCTGATGACGATGTTGATGCTGATGGCGATGCTGATGCTGATGATGCGGATGCTGCTGATGACGATGATGCTGATTATACTGACGATGACGATGATGATGATGATGACGATGATGATGATGATGCTGCTGATGATGCTGATGATGATGATGCCGACTATGATGCTGATGATGCTGATGATGATGAGGCTGATGATGATGGTGATGCTGATGATGATGATGATGCTGATGACGATGATGATGCTGATGCTCATGACGATGATGATGATGCTGATGACGATGCTGATGATGATGCCGATGCTGATGATGACGATTATGATGATGTTGATGACGATGATCATGATGACGATGTTGTTGATGATGATGCTGTTGATGATGATGATGCTGATGTTGCTGATGCTGATGCTGATGATGATGTTGGTTATCATGCTGATGATGATGATGGTGATGATATTGACGATGATCATGATGATGTCGCTGATGATGATGATGATGACGATGATGCTGATGATGCTGAGGATGATGACGATGATGATGATGATGATGATGATGATGATGATGATGCTGCAGCTGCTGCTGCTGATGATGATGATGATGATGCTGCTGCCGATGATGATGATGATGCTGATGATGATGATGATGATGATGATGATGATGATGCTGCTGCTGATGATGATGATGCTGCTGCTGATGATGATGCTGATGATGATGATGCTGATGATGATGATGATGATGTTGACGATGATGATGATGATGATGATGATGATGATGATGATGATGATG
>CAUYUJ010016541.1:79862-99320 GCA_963575745.1 Prorocentrum cordatum | reverse complement strand
GAGGAGAAGGATGGGGCGGAGGCGGAGGAGGAGGAGGAGGAGGAGGAGGAGGAGGAGGAGGAGGACTGTAATGCCAGTGCCCCCCTACAGCCTGGAAGTTCAAAACCACTGTTTCGGAGCCTGGGGACCCTGACTTTCAAGACCACTGTCTTGGGGCTCTCGGAACCACTCCTGGGATTCTCAAAGCGTCGTTTTAGAAGCACTGTTTTTTTGCTAGCGTAATTTCGAAAAAAACACTACGATGCTCACACTTGGGTTCAAAACCACATGCGTCCGCGCCGCAGCATTATGATTGACACTGCAGCACCATAATATCCAGTTGCATTGCAGACGCAGCGTTGCATCAGTACCAAGTGCACAGGGGCACCCCAGCATCTCGGCATTGTATTGCGTTGATGTTGCGTTGCCCATTGCATTGGAGCAGCAACGCTGCAGCAACGCATAGCATTGCAGCAACATTGCGTTACCCATTGCACTGATGCACCCATTGAACTCATGGGCCCGTTGGCTCAAACATTCGTTGTTGCGGGTTTTTTGCTTCCTCGGAACATCGCCATTCGGGTACCGAATGGGCGATGAGTGGGACGAGCTGCGTGAGCTCGAGGCCGCCCCGCCAGCGGTCGCAGGAGACCCTGCGGATGCCGACGCTGCTGCGCAGGTTGAGCCAGACAGCCCCAACGAATGGGACGACGCATTCGAGTCGGAACTCCTCCCAGAGGCGCAGCTTGACCCACCAGTTGCTCCGCCTGTCGCCGCAGCAGCGCCAGCGGCCATCGACCCGCACGTTGCCCAGCCCAAGCCAGCCGCCAAGCCCAAAGGCCGACCTCCGAAGCGAGCCAGGCTCGTGCGACCAGAGCCCGCAGTTAGACAGGTGGCTCCAAATGAATGCAGAACACTGTCCATACGGGATGACGATTCGGCGAGAGCAGTGTTATCACAGATCCCAGTGTCCATCGAAAGTGTAGTTCGATTTCGATACGTTCCTCTTGTGCCATCGCAGCATTCACAATATATAGAACAGTGCGTGACGTGGGCATTGGTTGACGGTGGCAAGATCAATGAGACAGCCGCCAACGTGGCAGCTATGTTGTTGGACCCGCACGTCCCGACCCCCCTCAGATATGCAAGCGTGTTGGCTGCTGACTTAAATGTATCACGGGAGACATCAAAACGTTATTCAGCTCTGTTGTCTCAGATCGCATTTGACTTGGAGGCCTCTTCTCGTAGATCGTTCGACCGTTCCATTTGCCATTCGCCAACCGTCAGGCCAGTCTACATTGTGGAGTGCGACCTGTACGACGAGACTCCGATGCCAGTGCGGCTTCGAGATCGGATCGAAGAGATAGTGACGACGACAAGTCTACGAGAGATCATCGGCCCAGAAGGTTGGACTTCAACAGGCATCAGGTTCTGCGAGGCTGGCCCATGCAAGCTCTTCCAGACAGAATCCTTTTGGGGTGCCCTACTTAGCGTGGAGCTTCACGGTGCGCAGGCCTTCGCACGCGTTGTTGGAAAATTATCAGCTGGCCTGCAATGCCTGGACCGCGTGACTGGAGAGACGACTCGCCAAGCCCTTCGACACGCTTCGACGTCCAACGGGTTCGCCGCGCACTACTCCCAACGGTGCAGGTTGTCCATCAGCGACAGGGGCGGCCCGAATGGGGCCGCGGAGCGGGGCATCATGATGCAGGACAGGCCCGACTGGCAGCATCTCCACGCGGACTGCCATGCCCACTTGGTCGCTGGAGTTTTCGAGTCCACGTTTCGATGTTACGATTGGTTGGTCACTGGAATGATACGTGTTGCAAAGGCCATGGAAATGGCTGGATCGATGTCGCATTTTCGGCGCGTCCTCAGGGACCAGATTCGCAAGCGGGTTTGCTTCGACACGAGCCCACCGCTGGAGGAGCATGCCCGTCGGCTCAAGCTGATCCTCGCGATGCACGGGCGTTCGGGCACGCACGTTGTCGAGAGGCTGGTTGT
Source organism: Prorocentrum cordatum (assembly GCA_963575745.1). Classification (NCBI taxonomy): domain Eukaryota; class Dinophyceae; order Prorocentrales; family Prorocentraceae; genus Prorocentrum; species Prorocentrum cordatum. The sequence continues at coordinate 97,337 of CAUYUJ010016541.1, read as the reverse complement.
TCTCAGGATGCTTCCGAACGGCGACTGGTCCGACAGAGATCGAATCGCTGTCCACGTTCCGCATGCCCCTCGCGACCAGGCCGAGGATCGCGCATGGAGGGAGAGAGTCGTCATTGGCCTCGCGTTCGCTGTTTGCCCGAATGTGTTCAAAAAGTTTTCGCGCAACAGATGGTTTGGCAAGGAGGCGGCCATCGACCAGTTCGGATTGCTGGAGCATTGCCACGGCTTGTTTTCGGCCCCCTTCCAGCAGTGGGCGTCAGAGGTCGAGAACAGGGCGGTGGCGCCCAGGAGGGAGGGCGTCGGCGGCGCTCCCGTCGCGCCGCTGCTCGCGCTGGACACCATCGGCGAGGGCGGCTTCGCTGGCGAGGAGCGCTAGGTGGAGGGGCGGCGGTCCATGGGGATACCGAGACACCCCGCACTTAGATGACGTTCTCTGTTCTGGGGCGGCTCGGCCCAGTGGGCCAGGTCCAGGGGGTCAGCGCCAAGGAGTCCTGGGCAATCGTTTCAGGGGGTCCAGGGGTCTGCGCCAGGGGGCCCAGGGGTCTTCGCCAGGGGGTCCAGGGGCTGCGCCACGGGGTCCTGGGCAAAGGGTCCCCATGGAACGTCGTTCGTCCGAGGATGCGGGCGGCGCTGCCGCGGCAGCAGCTGGCGCTCAGGGTTCGGGCGCAGCGGCGGGCGGCCCCGCCGAGTCGGCGTCGGACCAGGCCCGCCAGAGCGAGGCGCATATGAATTCTGAGCATCGGCGCAGGGGCATGGCCTTCGCATGCTCCCCGTTCTTGCCAGACTTGGACTGCATGCGCATCATCATGACGCCCATCATGCAGACGTTCAGGGCCTGTGACGTGCTCGGCGGCGACGCGTGGGAGGAGCATCAGAGGTTCTTGGAGGCCGACGCCTTTCGCCGAGGCGCTTCCTTGGAAGGCGCTGGGCGCGCTCGGACTTACCGCGTGGTCGCCTGCGCCGAAGGGACGCTCGAGGCCGCGTTCTTCGCGAAGATCAGGTTCCTTAGCACGGAGAGTGCGATGTGGTCAAGTATATTGCCACACGAGCGGACAGAGCGTTTGAACTCCTTGATTTTTACAACTCTGTCGGCAGCGGGTGCGAGGGCGGAGCGCGATATCGCTTTCCTGCACAGGAAGTACCCGTACCGCGCGTTCCTTTTGATTTCAAGGCCAGGCATCGCTGCCACTCTCGCCGCAGACGCAGAATGTTTGGGCGACCACTTTTGGAGAGAGTTCAAGCGGGATAACCCTGACCTGGCGTCGCCAACAGCATTGGCACGATTGACATTGTTGGCGCTGTTGTTGATCCCGAGCATTGTCAGGATAGAGGCGCTGCACGGGTCAATTCGCCAGATTCTCAGGGCGAAGTCGTTCACCCACATGTCGTCCTTTTTGGACGCGTCGACGGCTTTCTTACAGAAGCGGCTTCGGGCTCGAGAGCGTAAGTTGCCCCTCCTCCGCAGCTGCTGGATCCCGAACGCCAGGATTTACAAGCCCGACGGTTTCCAGAAGGCCGAGCGCACGCGCCGCGGCGGCGGTGGCGCGTGGCGCGCTTTTATATCCTTGAGCGACGCTGGCTTCTACAGGGACTTCAAGGCGCTTGCCGATAGGTACAGGCGCTTGTCAGATGAGGATCGCGCGCGCTTCGTTGCCGCGGGAGCCGTTGGCACGCAGGCGCACCGCGATGACCCATTTGGCAGGAGCTTCGGCCAGACTTCGAAAGATATACGTCGCGCTGCTGCAGCAGGCTTGAAGCGGACCACGACCGACGCGCTGTTGCAGGACATCGACGTCGCTGATTCCCAATCGGTGACCACTTTAGCTGGGGCCGTGGCCGAGCGCAGCAGCACGTGGGCAGAGGGCGAGCACTTGGCAAAGCAGGTCAAGCACGCGCTGTCTGCGAGGTCGGCCGAGCAGAGGCGGGCGGAGGCGCGCGCCGTCACCGAGTTCGCGGGCGGTGAGGGGATGCGCCGCACGTCGCAGATCAAGACTCTGCTCGGCGCGGGCGCAGATTTGGCAGTGGGTGACAGCTTGATTGGTTTACCTAGCAGCTCGGGTGCGCCAGTGTTCGTGCACGACCCAGACACCATCACGAGAGCGTCCAACGCATTGGCGTACGCCGTGGACTCCAGCCACAGGAATATTGCTCAGTTGTTGGATGTAGAATCGCATTCGAGGCATTGGATGATTCACCATAAGGATTGTGGCAGAATCCCGCCATTGCCAACGGACAAGGACCCGAAGAATAACAGAATATGCTTCTTGGCTGGCCGATGCTTGATGCACTGCGCAGAGGGCCGCAGGCTTTACAAGTTCAGGAACATCCTTCACAGTGTGTTCAAGACTCCCACGTCTCAGGTCGACCTACGGCCGACGGTGCTGAATGGCGACTGGTTCATCGCGCTGCATGGCGCCGCTTCGGAGGACGAGCTGCCATCGTCTGACGCTGGCGATTTCGAGACCTGCATCCGCAGGTCGCCGCTGGCAATTCACTTGGCCCTCTTGTACTTGAAGCCGTACGGCGCTACCTGGCAGATGATGTCGGTCAGTGCAGTGGATCCTGCCCCGCCTGCAGGAGGTGGCCCGCGAGTGCACTTACAGGCATTCGGGCCGCAAAGGTTTGAGCAAACAGCGTCGCCGAGCGAGGGGGGGGACCGAGGAGAAGAGGGAGGATGATGATGATGAGGAGGAGGATGCGAAAGTCGGGGGAGCAGGGGCGAACGCTTGGCAAGGATACAGGCCTCAAGAGGCTTGACATCCGGCTGGGGGTGGGCACCCGACACCCCCCATCGGCCGCGCGTGGAGGATGAGGGAGGAGGTGGAGGCAGATTTGGGGACGTGCGAGGGAAGGGCGGTGGGAGGTGGGAGGGGGGTGGAAGGGGGAAGCAGACAGATGGGTGGAGACGGGCGGCCACGGCAACGTCAGGGAGGATGGGTTTCGAAAGTGGCTTCAGCGGCACAGTTCGGGCATAAGAAACACTGCAGTCGAGTAAGCCCACGCGTTGTACCTAGGTCCTCTTGTGATGCAAGTTGCTGCAGATGCTAAGTTGTTGCCGCCGATTCCCGCGTCGCGCGGGTACGCTCGTGGCTGTCAGCGCTGCATGTGGCCAGCCACTTTTGCAATGTGATGTGCCTCTTGAGGTCCCCAGGGCGCCCCCCGCACGTCTGACCCCCATCAATAGCGCGCCCTCTTGAGTGCCCGCGGAGATCCTGAACGCCTTCACCCGAACAGCTTCGCACTAACCATCTGAGGTCCATGGGGCGCCGCTAGGCACTTCCAGAGTACATTCTCTGAGATCGCCCTGAGCTTAATCGTATGCCTGGGGTCACATGCATCGGGCTCCACAGTGCCTCTTCCCTGCGCGCATGCCCTTCGCCATGGTCGTGCAACCCTGTCCTCTGTTAACTTCTGTCCACCCCGCGCTCCCGCGCTCGCATCTTCTCTCGTACCCCCCCCCGTTCCACTTCCACCCCTTACATCCTTGCCCCCGCCTCCGCCGTGCCACTCGTTGCCACGTTTTGGCAAAGGGCCCGCCAATGACACAGACGTGCATTCGGGCGCCGAGCGCAGTCCAAGTATTGCTCGTTCCAGTCAGCGCTCCTCCGTCAGTCGCTGCTTATGGCTGAGCTAGGTTGCTGATTCTGTTTCGGTTCCGCTCGGGGCAGCAGAGCTTTCTCCATCCAGACGGGCCTCTAGCAGATGGCCGAGCGTGGCGCCATTGGCGCCCCGCGTGCCCTTGTGGAGTCTGCGGCGCCAGTGTTAATCTACGAGGGGAAGGACGACCAGTTCATGGTGATTCAGAAGTTGCTGATTGCCCAGGCGGCCAACGGGCAGCTGCTCAGCAAACTACGGGGCCAGGTTCTCAAGCTCCAGGGCGAGCTCGCGAAGGGGCGCCAGGATCATGAGCAGAATCGCCAGCAGGTGAAGTCGGACTCCCAGCTCCTCAATCGCGTCAGGAAGCTCGTGGAGAAGCCCGAGGCGGCGGCGGCGACTCCTGCCGCCGCTGGCCCCGCCGACGGGGCGCCGCCAGGGAAGGCGGAGGACCCGCCGACGGCGGGCGCGCCGATTGTTCAGGAGAACCCGACCTTCCACTTCACCGTGCACAAGTCGAGGGCAGCAGCCATCGTCAGCGATGACGGGCGCGTCCACGAGCACGTGGAGAGCCGTCGCGATGCCCACAACAGGCGGCGCAGGGAGTTATACGCTCGAGCAAAGGCCTCCGAGCGCAAGGAACACGAGGCCGCTGCGGCCAAAAGGAGGCTGAATGCGGATGGCATGATGCAGCCAAACGGTGCGCCGCAGGCCATGCAGGAGCAGAGCCGCTCGTCCGACTCGGGCTCTTTCTTCGCCTGCTTCTAGCAGCCGTGATTCATGGCCGCCATCCCCAGCCAGCGAGGGCGAGGTGGCCAAGGGCGAGGTGGCCGATGGCGAGCCGCCGCTGAAGAAGTCCAAGCCGCCGACGGAGCCACCGCATGAGTCAAGCAAGAAGGGCTCTGCGAGCGGTGGGTCAGACAGTGATTGAGGACCCTTGCGCCCGAGGACAGCTGCCGCGTGCAGCGATTACAGCAGTGGCTTCATGATCGCACTGGCCGTTTGTTTCAGTCGCAGCGCTCTTGCAGCGCGCGCTGCGTCTACTTGCCCAGCGTAGTTTTTCCAGGTGCAGTTGCGGGGTGTTTGCATTGCCAGCGCTGTGGGAGGTGTGCTGCACTTCAGTGTGTGGCGCTAGCTTTTGCAGTTTTAGGCGCGCCAGTCATCAGTTACAACTTGGGGGGTGCTAGTGCCATAAAGTGTGAGGGGGGCTTTGTCGGATTATTCCTGTCGGCCTGAGGTTCGTTGACTGGCGCGGCCATTAGTGAATGCGATCGTTGCTGATCGCGGGCGCAGTGCGTGCTCAGAGGATGTTCCAGCCCTCGCGTGCATGCGTCGGCGGGCGACCGGCGGAAGTGCAAGGGTGAGGTTGGAGCGACGGGGCACATGGGGAGTAGTCTGAAAGGTTGCTCGCACTGCCGCTAGTAGTTGCGGCTGCGAGGGGCGCTAGCACAGCATTGCGACAACGGCGCAGACAGAGTGATAGAATGTACGGTTTCGAATCGTATACGGCTTTCGCCTCTGCAGTAGGGTGGGTAAGTAGGTGTTCTTGCAGAGGCCTGCGGCCTGTAAACCGCCGACCAATCCATCTTGAAACGATGGCGTTGTTGATGAGGATGGTAACTTGGTGGTCTGGGGGTTTGTCCCGGGACATCTGCATGCTTCTTTACGGTATCGCTGTGCCCTTCAAGACCATGTTCAGGCCCAGCGCGGCTTTCTTGGGCAGGTCCCCGCGTCTGGCTAATGCCACCTTGGGTCGGGGATTGGTGCATCTTCATGCGGGCCGTCTGAGGCGGCGGGTCATACAAGGTCAAAGCCACACTAACTTTGGGCGGGTGCTCTCCTAATGGTCATCGCCACCAACAACATCATCATCATCTTAACCGCCATCTGCAATCCCCGCCGTCGCTCTTCATCGTCCTCCTCATCATCCGCACCACCACCATTGCACTGTCATCGTCATCATCTTCAGCTGAAGCCCCATCATCATCTCTCACTCCTGCGGCCCTCCTCCTTGCCCAACCTCCAAAATTGGCTTGGGCTTTCCACTTTGCCCAGCGCCGCGTTTACCCTCCACCAACTTCAATTCTACCTTTGCCACGCCCTCTCCTCTCATACCGTCGCGCACATCAGCCGCTGTCGCTCGCACCGTTGGGCGTGCGACGGCGTCGCGCGCAAACGATCGCTCGCGCCGTCGCGCGCCGTCGCGCGCGCGCGTGCGCGCACGAGCGCGCGTGCGCACTGACGCACGCACAGGCGCGGACAGACACCCCGCGCGCGCAACAGAGCACGCGCAAACGCCCTCACGCACTCACGCACTCACGATCAGATGTACAACCACGTGTGTACACGCACGCGCGCACGCGCTAGGGAGGCGCCACGGGCCCTCGCGTGCGCCAGCTACGCGGCGTTCGCAGGGCGCGCCGCGCGTAGGGTAGGGTAGAGCCTTAGCTTAGGAGTAGGCGGCCGCGAAGGGTAGGGTTCTGGCTTAGGTTTTTATTTTTTTTTTGCCGCGTGCGCCATGCTTCTTGCGGGCGCGCGCGCGGCCGCTCGGCGCGATTGCAAGTGCGAGGCTGCCGAAACGACAAAGCGCTCCGCAGACTACCTCGCTGTAGAAGGACTGCAAGGCGCGCGAAAGCGGCCAGCCGCGCGCCCCATTCTCCCTTCGCTCCCATCCACGCTCGGGGACACACATTCGCGCAGACGCATTTCTGCGCCGACTTAGTTTGCAATTTCCTGCCGTTCTTACCGCAACGGCTGCCGCCATCAGCGCACGAAGGGAAGCGCGCGCGTTCGCCCGCGCGCGCGCGGTCGCGTGCGCGGGTGGCGTCGGGCGGTATGTCTGTTGTATTTGGCATGATTTTTCTGAGAGCAGTCGCGAAGCGGGCGCGCGCGAATCTTGCGTGGCCGCGCTAGTGAAGCCGCCGAGACGACAAAGCGCCCCGCAAACTACCCCGTTGTAGACAGAATGCGACGCTCGCGAACGCTCTTAGCCGCACCGCCAACTCCCGACCCTGACAAGCGCGCGCGGCTCATCGCGTGTCCCGCGTTCGCCCGCGTTGTCTGGCTTTCGCCGCCATCTCGCCATGCGCTTTGCGCCAAGTCCGCCCCCCCGCCGCCCCTGCGCCACCCCGCGCGCCACCGTTGTTCGCATTGCCCGCGACGGCTGCCGCGCGCGGCGCGCGCGCAAACGCGCGCATGCGCGCCTTTGCGCGCGCGAAGGCGCGCGATGGCCAGCGTTGCGCGGCGGCTGCTCGCGCACGGGTTCGAAGGGTGGCGGTGCTGTCGCGCGAACCGTTGCGCGCACTGGTTTGCGATTGCGGCGGGCTCTATCGCCCTCTGGCGGGGCACTGCGCTGCGGCGCAACAGGTAGGGGTGGAGGGCGTGGGGGATGGCAGGGGCGGGGGGGATTGGGAGCGGGGGGGGGGGGGGTCAACGTCTCTCGCGTGCTGGCAATTGCGAAGGCGCGATGCGTTGGGGGCGCGTGCAGGGCCAGGAAGCCACTGGCTGGTTGGCGTTACCAGCGCAGCCGAGGCGCGCGGCGCAGGGGCGCCATCGGGCGCGCGCGCGGGCGTCATCGGGCGCGCAATTCGGCCGCGCTGGGGGGGGGGGTGGCTCAACAACCTTTGGCAGCGCAGGCGGCGCTTCTCAATCGCGGAACCAATGGGCGCGAGATGTGGTGCCAGGGCCAACGCGAAGCCCGAACCGCATTGCACGTGAGGCGGCGATTGCGCGGCGGAGGCGCAGGTCGCCGAACCACGCAGTTCCGCGGTCGGGCGCAGCGGGTACGCGGGCGAACAGGTTCGAGATATTGGCCAGCGAACTGTCGGGCCAACGCATGTCAGGCGAACCGCGCCTTGTACAACCCTGGCTCAGCGCAGAGCGCGGCGTGGCCGCGTTCGCGAGGCTGCCGAAACGACAAAGCGCTCCGCAGACTACCTCGCTGTAGAAGGAATGCGGCGCAACCGCCAAGCAGCAGCTCACGCAGGGGTGGCGCGCCCCGATGGTTCCCCAACCAGGTTCCCCCCAGGTGAACCCAGCGCCGCGCGAGCTCCGAACCCACTAGCCGCAGGGCGCTTCTGTTTCCAGGCGCGACGCAGCGAGTGGTCCAGCGAGCGGTTCGGATTCCGACCGATGTCTCGCGAGTGGTTGGACCAGTGGTTGGCATCGCGGGGCGATGCCGACTTGTCTTCCGATTTGACACCGCGGCGGTTGTGACCTCTAAAAATTTTTTTTTTGTGTTAATGCTATTTTTTGCTGTTTTTTTTTTTGCTATCGGCTCACCCTCTGGTTTCGGTTCTGACTTTCAAACCGCTGTTTTTTTGCTATCGGCTCCGCCTCTGGTTTTCGGTCTGACTTTCAAACCACTGTTTTTTTGCCTCGTGCGTTCTGGCCTGACTTTTGAACCACTCGCGTTGCTGGCCTAGCGCGCGGTTGGCTTGCGCGGGTGGCTCGCCGCGCGCGTCGCGATCCAACGTTGGTGGCGCCGCGGGCAGCCTGGCTTCGATCAGCGACGGGCGCTGCGTGCGCAGCGGCGGTAATCGTAGGCGCCAGCTGCATGCGCCTGTCCTTGCCCGACAAGTATCATCCAAGCAAGACAGCGCGATTGTGGTTGAATTTTCGCAATCTACCCCCCCGCCACCGCCGCCCCCCCCCCCCCGCCGCCCGCCCTTCGAAACAATAATAGTTCGCGCGCGCAAACGCCACCGCCGCTGTCACGCGCGCGCATGCGACATGGCCGCGCGCGCGCAGTTTCAAGCGCGCGCGCAAACCCGCCACCGCCAGAAAATATCGCCGCCATTGCGCGTTTGGCACCGCGCGCGCCGACCCGCGCGCGCCCGCGTCCGTGCGCCGCCCAATCGCAACCGCCGCAACTGGCCCTGTCTGGACTCTCCACCCTTCGGCTTCCAACCCCATAGTACCGCGCCGAACTGTCGCAATCCGCGCGCGCCGCCCTTATTTCTCAAACGCGCACGCGCGCCAAGTTATTCGCTCCCTAACGTCGGGGCGCGTGTCCGACGGTCAAGTGGCATTGTGATGTTTTGCTAGTGCCGAGTCGATGCGCGCGCGTGCGGGTTGAATGCGATGGTGGGCGGGCGGCGGTGGTGAAGGTGTGTGTGTGTGGGGGTGGGGGTGGGGGGGGGGGGGCTGAGGCGGTGGCGGGATGAGTGGATAGGTGGGCGGGTGGTACTTGTGGCGGTTGGAGGGCGGCGGATGGGGGGGGGTCGGGGATGTGGTCGGGCTGGGTAGGTGGGTAAATGGCGTGTGGTGGCGCATGCGTGCTCGTGTACGCGTATGTGGTGACGGTGGAGAGGTGTCTTAAACTTCGGTCCTCGATGCCTAAGTCAGGATGTCCTTGTCTCAGTAAGTTCGACGCCGTAGGTGGGGGGCTTCGGGTTCCAACACTTTGTCTTATCTTGCTGTCTTCGGGAAAGCATTGTGCATGGGTTGTGGGTTTGGTAATCTAGGGCTTCAGCGGGCGATGTTTTGCAATGGTGCATGACATTGATACCATCAAGAGCAACAGCCGTTGCTCTGGTGTTCTAGGCTTCATGTACCTTTGGCGACCATCACTCTGTAATGGTTCACATGCAACATCCCCGCGTGGAGGCGCAATCCGCACAACGATATAACACAGTGGACATTGGCATCACACGACGTTCTTGCGTATCCGACAATCTGCAACGTAGCGTTGCTGCGCTGGCCCAAGCTCCTTTCGATTTAGGCATCCGATCATTTTTTGCGCTGCAGCTCTAGTCCTGGCCGCGGGAATGGCGAGGCTTCGACTTTCGGGTTCTGTGCACATTCTTTTGGAGATCCCAGAGTATCCGCCTGATTACCTTGCATCTATCAATACGAGTTTGCCGTGCACCATGACTGTGCGCGGAAAAAAGAGGAAGGACACGCCGGCGGAACCTCGCCATGTAGCCAGCGCGGCGGGCCCGGAACCCGCGCCGCCAGAGCATGAGCGCAGTGCAGCACCGACGGAGAGGGATCGCTCCAGGAACCCAGTGATAGAACCGCAAAGGCATTCAGAGGAACGGACGTGGAACGAAGGCGAGAGGACAATTGTGCCAGACCCGCCAAACCCTGAGATGAACCAGCCGCGCGGCAATGTAGAACAGACGGATGTAGGGGCAACGGGGGCGCAATATTCGCATGGGCGAATCGAGCGCCAGAGCCGCATGGCTGCTGAGGCGGTGCAATCTAGTGCGTCCTCGGCGTTGCGCGTGAGGCTTGAGGCTTCCGCTGGCAACGCCAGGCAGGATGCGCTCCCGTCTGGGTCTAACAAGCGCCCTGATGGTCAGACCGATGTGGAGTCTGTGCACAGCAGCCCTGATGAGCCTAACCCCTTTACCATGTTCGGGCAGCAGCTGGTGCACGCGGAAGACGTGCGGCGCTTGTTTAACGAAGTGCAGTCGCTTCCCGTTCTTTCCGAATCTGCAGCCATGCCTTGAGTGGCCACGCCACGGTGGCACTATTCCTAGCCAAGGGGGGCGGCATGGGAGCAATGAGGATCCATAGGATAGGATTTTTGGGGACATTCATGGGGGCGGTAGGGATAATGTTCGGTATGAGACGGCACGAACTCAATCAGGACAGGGATGATAGCGCGAATGAGGGCAGGCATGCACGGCGACGACTCACATGCCGTAGCAAAGTATTGCGGAGCAGCCAATGTTCCAGATGAGCTGCTTCTTTTATTTTGACGGGCGCACGGGCGCCTATGATTGTGCATATGCGGCATTTCTCGGCATGCGCGCGGATCGATCGTGGCAAACATTTTTGGAACAAGCGGTGTTCGGACTCTTCGTCGTTGATGCGCGCCATCCTTTTCGTCACTTCCTTGCAGCCGTCGCGGCCCTCGATAGGGGGCTCGCGAAAGGGCGCGCGGAGGTGAAGGAGAGGTCGGTGGGTGTCGCGGTGAATTGGTCGAGCGCCATTCTGATCCCAGGCGCCCCCCCCCTCCACCATCCCCCGAGGAAAAGGGTGGGCACGCGGAGCGACGATCAACGTACGAAACATGCAGCAACATAACGACGCCATCAAACAGGTTGGGCTTAACACAGCTGTGAACTGACCAGTATAACAGGCGCAATTTGCCCCAGCAAAGCATCAAATCGAGCGTGGAGCTAGCAACTCAGCACGTAGCCAAACTAAACACGTAGCCAAACAGAAGCAAGTAGATAAACAGAGAAATTAGGATACACCCAGGCCCTCGACGGTTCGTAGCAGTTTTGCCAGCCCTTGACCCCCAGGCCAAGGCAGAGTGGCTTGTCGCGTATGATGCTTACGCGCTTGTGGATTTGAAGAAGATGTGGCACCTTTGTTTCTTGCAGCTCGATCGGCGCAACGTTCGGTTGGAAGCTCTTGAGCCGTCGTTGGTATCAGCAACTGCCAGCACAGCGGGGCGCGGCGAGCACTATTGGAGAGCCGTCTGGCCCCCTCGAGCCGCGGCGGCGGACGGAGCCCGCGAGGACAGCGACGGAGACGAGGGAGACGATGAGGAGGAGCCCAATGACAACGACAGTGGAGATAGCCAGGACTCCGGGGTACAAACGTGCACGCGCACGCGCACGCGCACCACCACGCCCACACATTACAAAACACAGCAAACTCAGTACTTCGCTGTGCGCTCTCCTCCGACATCTCTTCTCAACTGGGCCCAGTTGTCGTCTGCTGTCCTGTCGCCGCCCCCCCCCCCCCCCGCCCGCATCAGCATTCCGCCTCTTTTCGTTTCTTTTGCCCTTTTCGCCATTGCCATTCACATTCCCCTCGTCCCTTTCCTTTCTTGCCACCTAGCTCGTTCGGGTCACCGCCGCCCCCCGCGGGCTTGCCCTGTTGCATCTATCCTTCCCTCTGAAGGAGGGGTCCGACCGCGACGGGCGCGACGGCTCGGAAGAAGGGGGCTCATCTGATGGGCTCGACGGCGACGGCGATCTAGGTGCGGGAGGCCTTGGCGGCGGAGGGGGGGCCGCCGCAGACGACGAGGCCCTCGTGGGCCCAGGCGAGGGCGCTGTAGCTGAGGTCCCTGATCCGCCTCCTCCACCCGAAGGTGCCCCAGGGAGAGCCGCCGCGGATAAGCGAACCTTGCAATTCGAAGGTGGTGGGGGCATCACTTGGATCCAGGCGGCACGGCCGCGATTTCTTTTTAAGTGCGCGAACCCTCTTCACCGTCGCTGCGAGCGGGAGAAAGCAGCCTACCCCTCCGCCGTCCCTGCGAGGGCAGGGCAAGGCAGGGCCATGGGTTGGGGGGCTGCTTGGATCTTCGCCAGTTTTGACATGGAGGGTACAGACCACATGACTTTCAATCCAGATAGGATTGCCCGACGGGCCGCCAGGGACATTTGCAAATTGACATACGGGGATGAATGGATCGCAATGTCGACCGATGCCGAACCAGCCAAGGCACCAGATGATGACGACTCTGAGCCAGCGAACGTACCATGACAAAAACGAATGTGCGATCACATGCTTTCTTTGGGCTGGGGGGGGCAGGCCATGATGCGCCCAACGATCGACTAGGGTGCGCATGTCGATAGATTGTTATGCAGTCCCTACCCCACCACCACCACCACCACACACATGTGTCTCCAACTTGGTTTGCCCCCATCCCCTGCAATGAGAAACCGTGTGAAACAACAATGGGGCACCATGCGATGCGACCCTGCCCTCCCAGACAGTGGGCCACGCAAGCTCCTCCGCTCGCTCCACCGCCCCCCACTTCCTTCCCTCCTCCTCTGCACCTCCGCATTGTCCCTCTTCCACCTCCTCCACCTCGCCCCCTCCTCCTCCCCGTGCCCCTCCTCGCCCCCGATCCCCTGCACCCTGCCACGTCTACCAATAGGGATGTGCATTCCTTGCCGTCAGCCCTTGCCACCCGCAAGGCTCCGCCGTGCCTCCGCCCCGTGACCTTTGGCTCCAGGGCGCCCTCAATTGGCCTCTTGAGGTGGCCCAAGTCACATGATGCTTTCCGCGAGGAACTTCTAGCTGGAATGCCCCCAAGCCCCCATGCCCCGAAAATTGGCTTGCCTGCTTCATCCACGCCCGCGTCGCCTTAGGGGCGGTGGGTGGCGAAGCTGCCAGGCCAACGACAGGGGGCATGCGGGCGTGGATGCGTCCCACCCATTGCTCTCCATATTTCCATATCCTTGCTGCTGCAATGGCAGCCGCCGCGGCGCCTGTCTGCTGCGCAATCTGCGCCGCGGAGCGCCAGGAACCGCTCCAATTCATAAAGGGGGGAACGCTTTTCATTGGCGAGAGGGGGGGCGCGTCGGCGATGAGATCGGGGATTAGTGAGCGGGGGCCCCACACTGGGGCGGAGGGGTGAGTTATGTTTAGGGAGGTGTTGGCAATGCCATGTCGGCCTGGGCCCGAGGAATCCAGGCCACCAGGGGCAGACGAAATCACTGCCAGGGCCGACAGCCCGATGCAATTTTTGGGAAATGGTCCGCTGGACCTCTGTCTCTTCGCATTCGCCCCCCCAGCAGGACAGTTCCTTGCTGTGCGGCCCGTGCGGCTGGAAGTCCAAGAACCTGCCGTGGTTTCTTGACTCGGAACAGATGGCCGTCGACGTCTGCAAGCAGAGCCCCATGTTTCAGGCGCACTTCATGAATGCGCCCGTTGACCACTCGGCCGAATTCAAGGGGGCCGCGGACAACGACGAGGTGAGCGGTGACCTTTGCCACCAGCGGGAGTACTACTACGAGCGCCTCCTCTTGACAGAGAGTCAGCTCCCACAGGTGTTCGGGCCGAAGATCAAAGCTGATGCCAAGAAGAAGTTGTCTGAGTTCATCGTCAGCGCGGTGGACGAGCAGAGGAAGTACATGCAGTACTACAGTTTCATCGACGACATATGCGACAAGAGGACGGCGGGCTTCAGACGTGAACGAGTGACCTGGAAGCTATCCACCGAGCAGTCCCGCAGGCTGATGGCCCTCAACCAGCATACCTTCGTTGGCCAATCGGGTGCAGTCTTCGAGTGGGGCAACAGCGACCTCTCCGCTCTCTGCTCAGACAACATCGGGGTGGACGTCCCTTTGGTGAGCGCAGTACTGGCGGCCACGAAACCAGCGAAGGGAAAGAAGAAAACGCCAGGATATGATGACGATGATGATGATAAGAGGATCGGCACGCCCACCACGAACCCACTCGTCGGCCAGACGCGCGCAATGCCAGATGATTCGCCCCTTCCTGCGTGGGATGATCGCTGCAAGAGTGGGCGCTTCAACCTTGTGCCGACGCTAGATGAAAGTACGGCGACGCCTATTTCTCCAGTTAAGGCCAGCCCCAAGAAGAACTACCCGCCAGTGCCGCTCCTGCAGTCCACTGGGTTGTCGCCGAGCCCAAGCCCGCAGTTGACGGAGAGTGCGCTTGCAATGTTGTCGGGGTCTCCTCCTTCCGCGGCGGACCCGCCGATCCTCAGGAGGGCGTTGTCTTTCGACCAGGTGTCGAACGCTGGGAAGTCAGAGGGCGGCAGCTCGGCATGTGACAGCGATGACATGGACCACAGCGCCTGCCCGAAGGACGTGCCTGGGAAGGTCGATTACTGGATCGCCAAGAACAACTTGTTCAACCACTTGAACGACCACAAGCTCAAGAACAGCATCAAGGAAGCGAACAACCTTCTGGACCGCATCAAGGGCAAGGCCGAGCACTCTGGAGTGTACTCGGATTTGGCAAGGCACATGGCGAAGGTCAAGCTGGTCACCACAGTGAAGAAGAGCAAAATTCTGCAGGAAAACATCACCGACGAGCAGCTGATGAAGGGGTTGAAGCCCGTGCTGTCGGAGGACGGCGCCTGCGACAAGCTTGACCCTCAGTACATGGTCGCCCTCGTCCGCCGCAAGGTCAAGCTCCTCTTGCCCGACAGTGCCACTATTGGCCTTACTGCTCAAGACGCTTGCAAAGACATGTGGGTGCGTTGCAAGCCGTGGACAGAGACGCAGGCCACTCTCGACGACATGGACGCGGACACCTTTGGGGAAGATGATGCGGCATCGGCGAAACCAGAAGGCGCACCCGAGGTTGGCACTGCCAATGTCGCTGATACGCCGCTGGAGACCGATGGGCTCAACTTTGTACCGAGCGACCCGAAGATCTCGCAGATCCCGAACAAGACGGTCGGCGAGACTGTTGCAATGTTCACAGATTTGGTCATCAACCACACGGTGTGCAATTTGATTCTTCAGGACGCGGACTTTCAGAGCAGTTGCACGTATTTGGCATCGCTTTGCATTCAGGAGACCGAGAAAGACCTCACGAGGTCGCTCGTGCCGACGAGCTTTATGCGTACTGCGTTCGAGGTCCTCTCGACGTTGAAGCAGCTCCTCTTTCTCCAGCGCATTGCCAACGATGACATTTGCATCGAGACATACGAGAAGGACTTCGCAGACTACAAGACTTTTTGCGCGTTGGCATCCGAGCCGAAGGCCGAGTATAACATCATGAAGTACGTGCACGCCGCTTTGCAGACTGCGTCGGCTTGGTCAAGTGCGATGGACAAAGCCACGGCCACTCACGCAGATACCGCAGCTCTCATCAAGACTGTTCAGCCCAAGCTTGACACGTTCATTGCGTTCACCGCCGTTCTTGTGGAGGAAGCAGCCGTGCAGGTGCAGTCGGAGCCATGGCCTAGTTTGAAAACTACAGCCGAGGAGATCCACAAGTGGAAGGCAATGCAGGCCTCGTTGTGCAACGGCCTCTTGAATCGTGTTGTCGAGAAGTTCGTCTTCGCGTTGACCCACCTCAGCAATGCTACGCATGCAGCCGTCGAGAAGGGGGCCGCCGTGGATACTGCTGGACCGCTGCAGGGGTTGCTGCAACTTTCCGCGAAGATGTTCCCAGAGCAGAGCATGATCCATATTCAGCTCAAGAAGTGTCAGGTCTTCAACTCCGAGGCCGCGAAGCAGAGGAGGAGCAAACACCTCGAGGATGTTGCGAAGATCATGTCGAAGCTCGTGGAGGACGACATCGTTTCCGACCACGACCTCCAAACTGCAGACCAGCACCTGAAAGACGTCGAGAACCAGGAGTGCGGGGCAGATGGCAAGAAGAACCTTCACGAAGCTCTGGTGGCGTTTGCATTGAAGGCGATCGACGAGCTACCAGAGAAGCCACCCAACGCGGTTACAGTGCTGGGCATCTACGACACGGCCAGGGATGTTTTCAAGGCGAGCGGTGCGGAGTTCAAGGTCCAGTCTATTGACGTGTCCTTGCTGGCGAGCTTCTTGAAGGACGCGTTCAAGCTGGTCAGCCACCAGAAGCAGTTCGAGGAGCTGGGCTCTAGCGGTGCCGAGCGCGCCGCCAACGACAAGGCCAGCGGGTACAGGGTGATTTCGGCATGCACTTCTCTCATCAAGCACGTCCGCGGGGTTGCGGCGAGGATCACGGAGCAGCTCTCGATCAAGCAAGATAGTTGGGACACGGCGTCCACTCGCTCCGTCGGGGTGGTCGTCGAGCCGCTCGGCGCGCAGGTCGGGGAGGCCGTGGTGCACTGCGAGGCGATCGAGCGCAACGGGCTCCAGGCGATGCAGGAGTCGTTGGAGAACACCGCGGCGGGCGGCACGAACAAGGCGAGGTGGTTCGACGACCTCGACGCGGCGAGCCTGCAGACGCTGGCCGCGGCGGAGCCCATCACGACGGGCTGGAAGCTGAAGGAGCACAGGGCGTCCAGGGACGCGCTGGAGAAGGCAGCGTCGGGGGGGGGGGGGGGGGCGCCCCTTCCCCCCCCCCCCCCCCCCCCCGCATGGCCCAGGGCGCGATGGGGAGTTTGGTTTTCGGGCGGGGGCCGATGGGGGTTTGAGGTCGGGGGATTGCGGGGGCGAGGGGCCCGACTGGGGCTCAAACCAATTTGTTTTTTTGGGGTCATGGGGGGCTGCCTTCTCCGCGTCGTCGGTGCTCCGTGCGAAGGCCACCAAGGCCTACGTCGACAAGGTGGAGTGCATCGGCGGCGCCGTTGACGGCGCGACGGTGGACGCGTCGGCCCGCATCTCCGACAGGGTGTTGATCACGGAGGTGGAGGGGATGATCTTCAATCTCCGCAAGAAGGAGAAGGACGCCATCACGCTGGCGGCCACCAGCATGACCCAGGCTGGCAAGCTGGAGAAGCTCAAGGTGAAGGGCGCCGCGGCGCAGAAGGTGCACCCGCTCGTCCAGGAGCGGATCGACAGCGCCCGCGTGGGCAATTAGCCGCGCGCGGCGCGGCGTCGGCAGGAGTGCGGCGAGCTCGCCGCTCCCAGGAAAGAGCGGCGACCAGGAGGACAAAGGATGAGGGGGAGTGGGGCTCAGGAAGGAGTCGGGGGGGCACCTTCATGTGCTCTTGAGGAGGTGGGGCCTCCCATAGGTGTGGAGGGCATGCACCTTTGAGCGCTTCGTTCCAAGCCTATGGGAGGTTCCACCTCCTCAGGAAGGGCGCAGAAGGAATAGGAGGATGAGGATGAGGATGAGGAGGAGGAGGAGGAGGATGAGGAGGAGGAGGATGAGAAGCAGATAATGCCCAGGTGGGGGCCCGCTGCTGGTTGCAGCGATGGTCATCGGAAGTCGTCAAAGTTGGTGTTGATTCAGCGGGCTCGGACATGCTATGTCGCGCCGTCGTCGTCTCGTTTAGTACATTTGCGTCACTGTTCGATGATCGCTGCCCCGACGAAGCCGATCTATTTTTTTTTTAATTTTGCGAGGGCGCTCGAAACATCAAACAAACAGTGGTTCAACATAACATGCCACGAGTGGTCCCATAAGCAAAAAAACAGTGCCTCAAATAGTCAGCGGCGCGACCTCCAGAACAGTGCTTTCGAATTATTGCGTTGGGAGCTCCTGTAGGGGGGGAGTCGGATTGCAGGAGGAGGAGGGTGAGGATGAGGATGAGGAGGAGGAGGAGGAGGA
>CAUYUJ010016541.1:59578-79762 GCA_963575745.1 Prorocentrum cordatum | reverse complement strand
TGAGCTGTCGGCCTCAGTAAGGGACGTCTTTGACCAGCCTGAACCACTCTGCTCGTCTCAAAGCGATTGGGATAATGCTCAGCCCGATCTCTCTTTCGTTGATGACCTCACAGTCACTTTGTTTGTAAAAAGGGCAAAGGATATGCCCACGGTGGCGTTGGCCCTCGCTGAGGCAGTGTACGTGTCCTGCCTATCTCTAGGGCTTCGCCCCAATGCCGCCAAGACCAAGTTACTTGTGTTTCTGCGCGGCGTGGGGTCCCGCGGGGTCCCTGGTTTCTCTTTTGGGGCCGCGGAGGTCAAGTCTGTGCGCTGGGGTTTTGCTTTCCCTATCGTCAAGGTTCACAAGGTCCTGGGTGTTCAAATCGCCGCGTCTGGCAGCATGGCTCCTGAAGTCACCGCCCGCTGCGCCAAGGCCCGCGCCGCCCTCAGGCCCATCAAGGCCACCATTGGCCCGAGAGAGGGCCTCTCACTGCGCTCCAAAGTGCTTATTCTGAGGCTTTGTCTTCGTCGGTCCTGCATTATGCAATGGCCATTTGGCCTACCAATACTGCTACTCCAGCTCGACATATGTGCGCGGCGCACATGGCGGTATACCGAGCAGCGTTGAATCTTTCAAGTACCAACAACGCCAATGATCATGCTCTCTCTGCTCAGGTATTGTTCGATACCCAGAGATTCCCGCAAACCACTGTCATGACCATTGCGAGGCTCCGTTATCTTGCACGCATGCTCACCCATGCCCCCCCCACTCATTAGGGTACTAGTAGATATAACATGGGATGATCCCCGAGGCTGGGCGCACCAGCTACAGGCGGACTATGATTGGCTTTTGTTCCACGCTGACCCTGCCCGCCGTCCTACCGACACCACGTCTCCTGGACTGATCCGATTTGTTATGGATAATCCCCGTGCCTACCGCTCCCTCATTTGTTCAGCCATCTGTCATGCTAAGCCACATGTTCAGGACGACATGCACAGAGCTATATGGGAGAGAGAGAGCTCCGAATTACCGCTCAGGGGACCCCTCTTTGTGACGCGCCCCCGTCGGTCCCTCTCCTTAAGTGCCCCCACTGTACTCATACCACAGCTAGTGAGCAGGCCCTTTTGGCACACATGGGGAAATTTCACAAAACGCCCGAGGCCCCGACGGCCATCGCAGTAGGTTCTGTTTGCCAAATGTGCCTGAAACAGTTCAGTGATGTAGCCAGACTCACTCAGCACCTTCGTAATGCCCCCACTTGTCGCGTTTCCTGGAGCAGGTCAGGCTACGCAGCAGGTCCAGCTCACCAAGGCGAGCTGGCCCAGGCGCGTGATGAAGCTCGCCGAGTAGCAGCCGACAACCGATCGAAGGGGAGGCCGGCCAACTTTGCTTCATCCCCCCCCGCCCAGCTCGAGGGGCCACCAGTTGGACCTCGCATCGTTGTCTCGCGCCAGCAGGCCAAGCTTGAGGCCCCAGTGCTACAGGTCCTTCCTCCCCCTCCGCCTCCTGGCCCCTCCGCTTTCTCCCCGAGGCCCCTGCCCATTCGGCCTGTCAAGTATATCCTTCACCTGTTCTCAGGATTCAGGCGTGAGCGAGACTTCCAGTGGCATTTAGAAGCTATGCTGGAGGAGCTCCCCACTAACGTTATTGTGCTAAGTATCGACGTTGCTAACCACGCAACGCACGGCGATCTCACTGCTCCTGCCACTATACGATTGTGGTCCCTAATGTTGCGCTCTGGGCGCGTCGCTGGAATTCTCGCTGGCCCGCCGTGCGAGACATGGTCCTCGGCTCGTTACCTGCCCGTCCCCGAGGACGCCCCAGGGGGGAGGAAGCCACCCCGCCCCCTGCGTTCTGCCCAGCATTTATGGGGACTAGGCCACCTCAATGCCAGAGAGTGCGAGCAGGTGCGCCTAGGAAACATTCTCCTACGCACCACCATTCGTTTCCTGTACGAGGCCTGGACCTTCGGGATCCCTGCTCTTATGGAGCACCCTTCCCTTAACACCCGCGTCCCTGAGGCTCCCAGCTCCTGGTTGCTTCCCCAACTTCGCAGGCTCGAGGGGCTCCCTGGGGTTAAGGCTCACCACATCCATCAGTGCATGTTCGGGGGCCAGGGGCTGAAACCCACTACGCTCCTCGCGGTTCACTTACCAGCTATGGGGGCCATCCTGGAGGCCAAGCAAGGGCGTGGTAGGTGCACTCACGCGAGGCCTCATAGGGGGTTCTGGGGGGTAGGCAGCGATGGACTCTGGCGCACTGCTCACCTCAAGACCTACCCGAGTCGCCTGTGCCTGTTTTTGGCTGCCAGCTTCCTTGAGGAGACCCGCTCTAGGTTCCCCGAACTGTGCCTGGGCCCTGGACGCCCTCCTCCCTTGTCCCCTGCTGCTGTCAGGCCACCACTTGCGTGGACCCTCAACGACGAACGAGCGTTAAGGGCGTTGGTGGACCTCGGCGACTCTTGTGACGGGTGGAGTGTGCCGACAGGGTTACGGCAGTTCTCGGCACCTTGGGACCCCTACTTGGTCCAGGGCATCAGTATGGATTGCATGTTGCATCGGACGGCCACGGATCCCGACATGTGACGTGCACCGGCCCTCTTCTCTTCTTTTGTCTGTGTGCGTGATTGTTTGTTCATTCATTGTTGAGTTGCAGAGCTGCTTGCCCTATGCCAGCAGCGTTGTGTTTCAGCGAAGGGCTCTTCGTGAAGGGACGCCGAGCCCAACCACAGGCTCCGCAGGGCGCGCCGCCCCCTCGGCAGTAACGACAGAGCATGCTGGGCGGTCATCGCCCAGCTTCGCCTCAGGCAGTAACTGGTTTCACTTCGTGGGGGAAGGCTCTTCTTTTCCATCTCTATATTACTTCCCTTTTCCATTCTTAAGTGTCCATCAGCTTTAAGTGATAGTACCCCTGCTTGCACTTACAGGTGCAGGCCGC
Organism: Prorocentrum cordatum; assembly: GCA_963575745.1. Lineage (NCBI taxonomy): Eukaryota > Dinophyceae > Prorocentrales > Prorocentraceae > Prorocentrum > Prorocentrum cordatum. Next base: position 76,845 of record CAUYUJ010016541.1, on the reverse strand, counting down.
GCCGAGAGCGCCTGGCAGTTCAGTCCACCTCCGCGGTTTGCTGTTGCTGCCTGCTGTCATTCTTCACCCAGCGTTCTTCTCGACCTTTCTCTCACCATCATTGGCTTCGACTCTCCGCCATTCGACCGAACCGAACCGAACCGAGGAGGAGGAGGAGAAGGAGGAGGAGGAGGAGGAGGAGGGAGGAGGGAGGAGGGAGGAGGGTTCGAGGGAGGGAGGAGGGAGGAGGGAGGAGAGGGAGGAGGAGGAGTAGGAGGAGGAGGAGAGAGGAGTTAAAAGACGAGGAGGAGCGAGGAGGAGCGAGGATGAGCGAGGAGGAAACGAGGAGGGAGGAGGAGGAGGAGGAAGGAGGAGGTGGAGGGAGGAGAACGGTTGGAGGTGGAGGAGGAGCGAGGAGAGAGGAGGGGGGAGGAGGGAGGAGGGAGGAGGCAGGAGGGAGGAGGTGGGAGGGAGGGACGTTTTCCGTTCAGTCCCATGAAGGGAGGGAGGAGGGAGGGAGGGAGGGAGGAGGGGTGGGAGGGAGGAGGAGGAGGGGAAGAGGAGGTGCAGGAGGAGGGAGGAGGAGGAGGAGGAGGAGGAGGAGGTGGAGGAGGGAGGAGAGGAGGAGAGGAGGAGAGGAGGAGAGGAGGAGAGAGGAGGTGGGGGGAGGAAGGAGGAGGAGGAGGAGGAGGAGGAGGACCTCCCCTAATTATCCTCCCTTTTCCCCCGTCGTGCCTATGGTAGTGGTGGTGGACAGTCGGCCCATCACCATCGCTGACCGACTCCCCTCACCTACGGGATCTCCTGGCACACGTCCGACGGCCGCGCACTCTGAGGCCACCCGCCGAAGGGCCGCTCATACGCGTGCAGCCGGTGCTTTCGATTTTGGAGCAGGCGAAATCGCCTGCCTGCCTTCAGGGGCGGCCTGACCGACCCCTAGCAAACCATCCCCTTCCGCGACGTCCCCCTCGGCTTGGCCCCAGACGCAGGTATGCTACCGGAGGGAAGACTCAAGGGCGAGGGAGGATGGGGGGGGGAGGAGGAGAGAGGAGGAGCGAAGGAGGAGGAGGAGGAGGAGGCGGAGGAGGAGGAGGAGGAGGAGGAGGAGGAGGAGGAGGAGGAGAGGAAGGAGGAAGGAGGCCCGGGGGAGAGGGCCAGGTTCCCGGCGCTTGACGCCACGGCAGGCGAGGATGACATCACGGAAGGGGATGGTCTGCTAGGGGTCGGTTAGGCCGCACCCGGTGCCTCCCCGGGCCTCCGCTCCCTTCCTCAGGGGGGGGGGGGGCCGTGCGCTCCCAGCAGGCTGGCCTCGCCGCGCGTGGCACGCCCATCTGGCCTCGCCGTGCTGGCGTCAAGCGCCGGGCACCTGGCCCTCCTCCCCCCGTCCTCCCTTCTTTTTATTTTTCTGTTCCTCCTCCTCCTCCCCTTCCTCTTTCTCCTCCTCCCTCCTCCCTCCTCCCTCCTCCTCCTCCTCCTCTTCCTCCTCCCTCCTCCTCCTCCGAGCCAGTAAACTATGATTTTTGTTCTGGAACTTTTGGGAGCGTGAGCACCCCTTCTGGGTGAGATCGGCTACAACAGCAAATGCCCAGAGCTTTATGTGTGAGTTCAGATTGAATCATGTCGCTCGAATGGGGAAGACACAGACAGACAGACAGACAGACAGACAGACAGACAGACAGACAGACAGACAGACAGACAGACAGACAGACAGACAGACAGACAGACAGACTCCTCCTCCTCCTCTTCCTTTCCTCCCTTCTGCCTCCTCCTCCTCTTCCTCATCATCATCATTCCTCCTCCTGACGTAGGCTGATCCGCACCCTCCCCGCCATTGGTCACGCTTGGTACGCCTGTCGGATCTCCCAGAGGTTATTCATTCAGGACCACGGGTTCGCAAAACATCGTCGCCGTGACGACGACATTATGTCTACGGTGATAGTTGGCTACAAACTACGCCAGGCATGGTGGTCCTACGCCATCACCATGAAGGACCTTTCTAACGGCAGTACGAGAGCATTCTGGATAAGTCGTTCAGGCACTTGCTAACCCTGGTGATCGAGTGATGTGTTGCCAACGTTGTCGGCTGTCGGTGGTGGAGGTCGGAACGACCTCAGGCATTCTAATCGTCAACAGGGGTTGGTGGGGCGAACGCATCCCGTCCACATCTGTCTTGTCAGGCGACATGGCGTGGCGCGCCACGTATTACGGTGCTCCCGTTTAGTTTGCCTTTTCCGCCATCGCAAACGACGCCTGCCAAACCGCCGGCGAAAAAAATGTGGCGCGCCATTATACGCGTCGTACCCCCAAAAACGCCGATGATCTGTTGCGTACGGTCCCTTTTCGAAGCGGTCGCCAGCATGGATGAGATGTTGCGAAGCGTCCCAGGAAACTTTTCCCGATCGCACTTTCCGGGGCAAGGAGGACTCGAACGCCCTCGTGGTCAAGTGGCGCCAGTTTCACAGTCTGTCCGTCTCCGCCAAGGGGGGGGTGGCCTAATTGGCTGCAAATAAGTAAGTCAAGTCGCGCAAGGTTCGCCCGTCGTTGGCTCTTTGTCCAGTCGTGAGGAACTTAAGTATTGTGGGACCCCCCTATCATCTCCGCCCCCCGCCACCGTGCCTGAGATCTCGTGGAACGTGGTGGCAGTGCGCCCAGCCAGACCCACCAGGCCCTCCAGGCGAATGTCGACCGCGCCCTGCAGCCAGAGGCCCAGCAGTGGACGCTTTGATAGTCTGTAGAAATCTGGGGGGCCGGCGGGGGTGGCATGGCATTCGTCGTGGCTCGTGCAGCTGCCACGCCCCGTAACAATCGGGGAAGCGCGCTGGTCAGAAGATCGAGATAAAGTTCCAATACATCTAACGCTAATTGAAGGGTCCAATGTGGTTGGCTCTCCAGGAGACGCATGCTTTTTCTTACAACATGGAGTTGTTTCTCGACTGATCGGGGAGCTCGTTTAGATGCTTCACCTCGTGCCTAGCAGGAGGTCGTGAAGATGCGGGAGGTGTCGCCGCTGTGCTACCAGACGCTCTTGGGCTGTCCTCTCAGGCTCCCGGGCGCGATTCAATGTGTGATTCATGGGATGGCTCCTCGGATCTTCGCGCACTGGAATGCTCATGCTCGCGATGTTGCCCCTGGCCAGTGTCGGCAGGTGGCGGCCCGCATTCGTCGGGACTTCGCGAAGGCGCGTCAGTGCCGATGCGCTCGTTCTACTTCACCGCTGGCGAGTTCAACTCTGGAGACGTCGACGAGCATGGCCCCTTGAACTTTCTGCAAGGCGGCCGGGGCCCGACGCAGCAGGCAGCGGGCCCCCCTGGTCCTGAGGCCCATCGGAAAGGCCCCCAGCAGACTGCGACAGGCCGCAGCGACTCCAGCGGATCGCGTCGCAGGACATACTGGTCAGCGACAGCGGCTGCAGGCGACGCGGGGGCCCGCGGAGTTCGCGGCGGGCAGGCCGGCGCACTGGGACGCCAGCGCCGCCCTGCCTCCGCCATCGACCGCGCGTCCGCGGGGCCCCCGCGCTGGCAGACGCGCCCGGGGTGGCAGGCGCGCCGGGCGCGCGGTAAGCCGCGCGAGCTGCGCATCTCCAGCATCAGCGACCACTCCATGATCGCGGCGTCGCTGCTTCGACGCAAGGGGAGGGGCGAGGCTCCCCGACGCGCCAGCGGCCATCCCGAAGGCAGTCGCCAGGAGACCTCGCTGTCGGGCGATCGCCGAGGTCCGCGCGAGGCTGGCGCCGCCGCTGGCCGATCGGCCGACCGCCGCTGTCGATCGCGAGGATCCCGCGGGCGGCCGCCAAGGACGTCCTGCAGCAGCTGCTCATGACCGAGGGGTGGGCCAGGGGTGCTTCGGCCATCATTTGGAGGCAGCTCGCCCGGTCGTGCCGGCGTCAGGCTCGGCGCCTAATGCGCGGGCGCGTGAGCCAGCCTCAGACATGATCGCTTCGTTAGAAGATCAGGGCGGGGGGGGGGGGGGAGGGGCCATTCTCGGCCTCGGGGGGCCCTCGCCAGGCCTCGGGGCCCCCCAATCCTCCGCTTGCGAGGCTTCGGGCTGCTCGCAAACAGCCCCCCACCCCCCAGACAGCTCAGGCTGGACTACGCAGGCCCCCTTTGCAGCCCAGGGCTCGCGGCGGCGAAGGGTGATTTCGGCGAGAGGTCATACTTTCCACGGATCGCTTCCGCCCCCGCAGCGCCCGCGTCAGGCCTCGATAGCGGCGTTCCTCGTGTCCTGGCGTGCTTGGCGACCGCCGTGGCGCGCCTCTCGCAAACCCACGTGTGGGGCGCCTGCGCGACTGGGCTCGGCGGTGATCGGCGCGGGGGAGAGCTTCTGGCCGTGCACCCTCGTGTTCTGGAGTTACTGTGCGCGGCTTCCTCCTGTCGGACGGGTTCTTGTTGGGCGGCGCCGCCAGAGGTGCTGACGCGGCTTCGTGGGCGGCGCCGGCGCGAAGGGCGGCGCCCGAGAGGAGAGCCGCCAGGCGGACCTGGTACCTGCAGCCGGGGGGCGAGATCTTCGTCGGCTTTGGCGCGGCGGGGAGACTCTGGCACGGGCGCGCGATCTTGGCCCGCGCCTTGGGGGCAAGGCAATCTACGTCAGTGTCGCGCCGAGGCGGGGCGTCTACGAGGGGCCCCCCGCGCGGACAGCGGGTCGGACTTCAGGCAGGCGGGGCCGCGCGCCGGCCCGCCGCCGAGTCTGGGCGCGCGGGCAGCCAGCGCACCGCTTTAGCAACAGGCTGGAGGGGAAGAGTTGAATGACCGGCTGAGGGGGGCACTGGGCTGGCGGCCAGGTCACGAGAGGAGCGGGGCTTGCCGCGTGAGGGGCCTGTGCCCGAACCTGGGAGGATGCTGCTGCTGGGACATCCAGAGGAGCCGCAGTCTGCGGCGGGTCGCCCTCGCGCTGGCGGGGGCTGCATGATCGGCCCCGACGAGGTCCGCTGGGGAAAGGCACCCGGCGCGCTGGGCACGTCCTCGGAGTTCTTCGTTGGCGCGGGGCAGCACGGCGCCTGCGACGCGGGGCGCAAAGGCCAGAACGGGGTGATGAACAGCCTGGAGGAGGGGGAGGGGCCAGCGGAGGCGTCGCAGGTGATGGCTTCGCTGGCCGCTGCCTCGGATGCTCCAACGGGAACGAGGACGCCGCCTGCGGCCCCGGAGGGTTCTCGGACGCCGGCGATCTTTCGCGGCTCGGCGGGGAGAGGGAGTCGAACCCTGAGGAGTATTGCGGAGAGCGCGGAGAGGAGCGACTTCGACGACGGGGTCCTCTTGGGGCCGCGATTGACGCTCGACGCGAGGCCAGAGATCGCCAAGAGGTGCCTGGGCATGGCGCAGCACCACGCGACGGGGAAGCACGAGAACAAGCTGAACATTGACGAGCACAGCGCCGGGGCCCACGGGATGCCGTCGGAGATCTTGGAGCTGATGAAGCGGGTTGCCAAGTTGGCGGCCAGGAAGTCGGCGATCACGAAGGAGGAGCGCAAGGCGGCAGAGGAGAGAGCTCTGGCGCGGGCCCCTCCTGGGTAGTCACGATGAAGGACGAGGCTGAGGGGTGGCCGACCTCAGCTGGCACCAGCGGGCCGCCGGGGCGCACGGTGCCGAGGGACTTTCTGCCGCTGCCCATGGCGCCGCTCAACCCAGCGCGCGGGTCGAGGGCCCTTCCTCGGCACGCCGCGCAGAAGCTCGGCCGTGAGACTGCCATCGGCCGCCGCGCGAACGACTGCGTCGCCGCCCTCGACAACCTGCACGGGGGCGGCGACTTTTGCTCGGAGGCCCGTCCTTCGGAGGCACAATTCTCAGCTGTGGATATGATCTGGGCGGCGGTCGCTGGCGACGAGCCGCCCGAGTACCTCCCCAGCCCCGAGGCAGCCCTGAGGGAGTTGCTCGGCTCCGACGCTCTGGGCTACAGTCCAGAAGGTCCCACTGTGGTGGCGCCGCGCGACCGCAATGTGGTTCCGTGGCCCGAGTCGGCGGGCTGCGTGAGCTTGTTGGAGGTGCTGCCGGAGCCAGATCGCCAGGAGGTGATCGGCGGTGAAAGTTCGCATTTACTTCGCGCTGATGATTTGTTTTTTTTGTGAATGATTTGTTTTTTTGGATTGATTTGCATTTGATTTGATTTGATCGTGATTGAGTGGTTGATGTTGTGTGTTTTTTTTGTGTGTTTTGATTTTGCCTTTTGATTGTTTTTGTTTGTTTTTGTGTTGTGAGATTGATTGTTTTTTTTTGATTTTTTTTTTTTTTGTTTTTTGATGATTGATTGTTTGTTGTTGTTTGTGTTTTTTTTGTGTTTTTGTGCTGATGAGGTGCGCCCTGACGCCGCAAAGGTGCACTGGGATAAGACCCTGCGCAACAACAGGGACGAGTATGTGGGTATCGTCCTGGACTTGCTGCGGCGGGGCATGGTCGAGCTGCGCGCGCGTCGAGATTTTGAAGTGCGCGCGTTCTTCGCGAGGAAGAAGTCGGGTAATATTCGCTTGGTTGTGGGCGCGAGGGCGGTCAACCAGGCACCGAGGCGGCCCGCCTCGATCCACTTGGCGTCGACGGCGGCGCTGGTGGGCCTTGAGGCAGAGCCCGACGTGCAGCTGGAGTTCTCCATTCAGGACATCGCCGATTGCTTCTACCAGTTCAGGGTGCCTACATGATTCCGCGGCTTGGGGTGCGGCCGCTGCGGGCGCGAGAGCTGGACGTTCAGGAGGTGCAGGGTCAGGGCATGGCCGGTGGCGCGTGGGTTTGCCCACGCCTGAAGGTGCTGCCCATGGGTTTCTCGTGGGCGATGCGATGGGCCCAGCAGGCGCATCGCGAGCTGCTCCGCCGCGGCGGGCTCGGCGGCATCGAGAGCGAGTTGGTGGGCCGCCAGCTGGCCCCAGAGGTCGGCGCCCAGCCGGTGCCGCGCGCGGTGCGCGTCGACATTGAGGTCGTCGCGTCGCCCCGGCCCGGGGCGACCAAGCAGGCGCGCCGGCGGGCCGCCGCGGCGATGGCGCAGGCTGGGCCGCCGCTGCGCGAGGCGGAGGGGGGGAGGGTCAGTGCGCGGTGGAGGCGCTGGGGCTGGAGCTGGACGGCGCCCAGCTGAAGGCGCGGCTGGCGCAGGCGAAGCGCTGGCGTCTGCTGCTGGGCACCAGGGGGCTCTCCTGCGGCGCAGGCGGGCTGCATGCGGGCCAAGAGGTTGGGAAGCTGATCGACCACTTCGCCCGCGCGATGCTGCTGAACGGGCCGGCCTCGAGCGCCTCCAGGTCGGTCTACGACTTCGTGGGGCGGCGCTGCTGGGGGCCCGTTGCCTTGGCCCTCGGCGAGGCTCGGGGGCCGCAGAGAGGGAGGTGAGGACTAGGGGGGGATGCCATGGCGGGGGCCACGATATCTCCCCTGATGTCATGGGGCCTCTTCTTATTTCATTGCGTCCCTGGCCCCCGCCCTGGGCCGCGCACGCGACGCCGGCCATGATTCGCACCCCCCCTCATGGCCGCTCCCGAGAGGCAGGAGCTGATCAACGCGATGAACTTGCTGCCGCTGCTCATGGTCGTGTTCAGCCTGCCGCGGCCCGGGCGGGTGACCTGCTCGGATGCCGCGCTCAGAGGTTGCGCCGTGCAGGGGGCCGACGTCGACCCGAAGGCGGTGCGTGAGGTGGGGCGTTGGAGCGAGCGCTGGCGCTTCCGCGCGACCGCGAGAGTTGGTGCTCGGCTGTCAGGGCGCCGCAGAGGGGAAGGCATCTTGCCCCTTGCCATCGCATCGCCCATCCCACCGTCAGTGATCCGACAGAAGACCCGCCAGGTCGCGAAGTTGTCCGAGCTGCTGCCGATCCTCCTGTGGGTGTCTCGGGAGAGCCCGTCGGCGCTGGGATTTATGGTGATCTTGGGCAGGTCCGTCTTGGTGGCCTTCCAGGGGCGCAAGCTGGGCCTCGTCGCGGGCATGAAGAAGATGTAGGGGACCTCGCAGGGCTCGCGGGGGACCTACGAGGACCACGGTCATGCTTCGGGTGACCCGGAGCTTCTTCAGGATATCTTTGGGCCACAAGAGGGGGAGGTGGAGGTGGAGATCAATGCGCAATTTCCAGAGTTACCAGATAGTTTCGTGAAGGAGGCGTCTTGGAGGACCACGCAGGCAAGGAGGTATTACAAGAGGGAGGCGGTTCACTTGAAGGAGTTGAGGGCTGCATTATTCGGTTGGAGGAGGACGTGTCGACAGAAGCGGCATCATCGGTCTCGGCATCTGATCTTATGCGACGAGATGGGCACGGTGTTGAGTCTTGAGAAGGGCCGAGCTGTTTCCCATCCGGTACTCGCTCTGCACAGGAAGTGGGCAGCCCTTTGTCTGGCCACTTTCTCTCGCGCCAGTGTGCGATGGATTGCCGGCGAGCTCAACCCGTCGGATGAGCCTACTCGGTGGTTCGACTCGCCTGCCGAGAAGGCGGCTGCCGCGGCGCTGGGGGCCTACCTGCGAGAGGCAGCTGAGGCGTGCTCGAGGGCAGGCTGCGCCGGCCGGCGCGCTCGGGCCTGGGAACCCACGGCGAGAGACGAGGTCAGCAGTGCTAGCCGAGGCGGTTGGCGCCGCCGCAACTGGGGCGCCTCGCCAGGAGCTCGCGCTGACGAGGCGGGCCCACTTGCGAGGCGGCCCGCCGCGAGCGCGGCTGGAGGAGGTGGGGCCCCCCCCTTTCCCTCGCCCGTCGCAGAGAGCGGCGGCGGCCCAGGAGCGTTGGATCGACGAGGTCTCGCCCGCGCCCTGCGCGCCGGAGCGGCAGCCTGCCGCGGGCGCCGCTGGGGGGCGCGAAGAATCGGGCCAGGGAGGGCCGGGGGTTCCTTGGTGGGCTCGTCACGCTCGGGCAGGAGAACAACGCCGTGGAGACCAAGGAGGACTACCAGAGGAGGCGGGCGCAGTTCGACGACTCTGGCAGGATCCACAGGCTCGAAACGGAGACCGACGCGGGCCTCGTGGATGCGCGGGCAGAGCTCATGGACCCGATGGGCAGCAACGAGAAGCCATCCAACAGCAAGACCAAGCTGCTCGCGACGGTCGGCCATCGCGACCATCGGCTTCTCCACGCTGGTCACCGGCTGCTGCTGCCACGCGAAGCGCGGGCGCTGCCAGGCTGGAGGCGGCTGACGCCGCCAGCCTTGCGCGAGCCGGTGCCATGGGCGGCCAGGGCAGTCCTTGCACCGCGCGTCAGCCAGGGGCTGAAGCGAGCGGGGCTGGGAGTGGCAGGGAAGAGCGTGGCGACCGCGGCGAGCGGCCTCAACGAGTTCATCCTGTTGGTCAGCTCTCGCCAGCCGTACCTTGGGCCGAGGGAGCAGCTGGCCGCGGACCTGGGCCCCGCGCAGCTCCCTTCACCGCGGTCGGGCGCGGCCCGCATTGTCATGTTCAGGAATGCGTTGCGCCTGACAGGGTAAGACGGCTGGGAGCTGACGCCCCACATCCTGCGCCACTCGGTGTCCTGCCACAGCAGGCGCGCCAAGGCCGAATCCCTCGAGTCGTTCAAGCATCGAGGGAGATGGGCCTCGGATCTCAGCGCCACCGAGTACGAGGGAGGCTCGGGGGGGATGCGCAGGCGGGCCGCGCTGGATCGCGTGCGCTGACTACGACTGGCCGAGACCGACACCCACCTGGGAGGCGCCCTGCGCGCCGGCTGCGCCGTGGTGTTCGACCAGAGGCAGCAGGGGCATGTGCTTGCCTGGCGCCGCCGCTCAAGCCTGCCGACAGCCGCCCTCGCTCGCTCGAGTTGTTTGCAGTAGCGAAAGGCTTGTCTTTTTCGTTGCAGCGTAGAGGTTGGAAGACTGACACCTTTGAGATCCGTGATTCATGTGATCAGGACTTAGCGAAAGAGGGAATGTTGAGGCACGTGCTGTCGAGGTTGCCGCGTGTAATATATGTGCATAACCTCTCGTGCGGTTATTTCGGCCCCTCGGAATATCGAATAAAAATGCGGTGCTAAGATATCGCCGGGGGGGTTCTTAAATGCTTCCTGGGGTTATTGGCACGCCCTGCGCCAGTTTCTCAGGTGCTAGGCGAAGCGAACCTGGATCGCCGGGAGGCCCTCTGCGATCTCGGCAGTCTCCTGCAGGTCTCCCAAGTCTCAACTCGACTGATGCTGGAAAAGTGCGCATGGGCAGCCGCTTGCTGCAGATCTCCATGCGTGTAATCAGAGCGGGCATGAAGCATATATTGTATAGTGTCGCTAGAGAACCCTCGTAACTCATGGTGGTGGAGACAGCCCGCCATGGTGCGTTTGTTGCAGCGCGCCTCTTTGATTCACACAGTGTATTGCAGGTTTGGCACAGTTTGGCGCAAAGCTACTACCATCGCCTGTTGGGATGGAGGTCGAAACATTCTCGGTCAGTTGTCGGCCGCTTGTGCGGGGCCAGTGTGTCGTTTCTCTGGCCGGCGGCACCAGGTGATAAGGAAGAGCACCAGGCGGCCGTCTCCGGACCCAGGCTGCAGAGCCCTACCCTCCTCGCCTCCTCTCCCTTTGGTCACAGTGTGTGCATGGAGAGCTCACGGTTGAATCGTCTAGTAAGTCTGAGCCGCCTCAGCCGCCAAGTCGCAGATATTGGCGGTAGGTGGCAAGATTGTCTGTGCTGAAAGCGAGCTCGCTTTCAAGAGTTGGCTCGCAGTACTGCGCAGCCCCCGTCGCAAAGCGAGCGTGGCAACACTGCGAGAAACATCCTGGCCCTGACAGAAACAAGTGCGTGTAGCAGCGTTGTGCAACCCAGTGTAACAGAGCGCACCATGCTGTTGTTGATGCGCTTGGCCGCTGCAGTTGCGGCTCGAATGGTTTACTTCGTGCCCTATGCCAGCCCACTCCGTGCCTCATCAGTTGAATTTTGCAAATCCAAAGCGGCAGATGCTTCAGGATTGTCTGTGCTGAAAGCGAGCTCGCTCTCAAGAGTTGGCTTGAGGAACTGCGCAGCCCCTGTCGCAAAGCGAGCGTGGCAACATTGCGAAAATCATCCTGGCCCTGAAAAAAGCAAGTGCATCGTCCTCCTCCGTCTCTCTTTCTTTCCCCAATTTCACGAAGAGCGGTATTAGATAGACGCGTCTGTCCTCGGGGGCGCCTGCCTCCACATCCATACCCTCTACGTCGGCAGGCGAGGGCATGAATTTTTCCAGCCGCGCTGGGGCAGGCGACCCCGACGGCGGAAACGTTCCTTGTGCACCGTTAAACGCCCGCTAACGCAGTTTTTCCTCCATTCTCCTCCTCGATCCCCCTCCTCCTTTTCATCCCCGCTTCGTCAAGCCCATCCTTCTCCCCTTGCGTTCCTCCCCTTCTGCTCTTCCGCATCTCGCTGTTTTCCGCGGCTCACGATGAAGTTAATTCGGGGTGCGAAAAGCAAGGCGCCGCCGCGAGCGGTCTTGCCGCGACCCGCTTGTGGGAGGCAAGGGTGCTGCACACCAGTGTGGTATTCTCCCCCCTCTTCCTGCTCCCCTTCCTCCATAGAGTTGACGAAGAGGCATACGACACTATAACTTCCGTACACCTTCGGAGGTCCGCCCGGATGTTTGGGATCTCTGTTGAACCCTCCTGGCGGCGCCTCCAGCGCCGCCCCTGGCAAACGTGCCAGCGGGGTCCAGTGCCGATCCAGGGAAGCCGCCAGACCTCTGAAACTTTTACGCGCGTGTCGGTTTGTCTCCTCCTACGCGTGCCAGATTGGTATCTCTCCCCCTTCCTCGAGAAGATGGATCCAGGATCAGAGAGGGGATCCGCACGGGAACTCTCCGATCACGGTCCCGCGCGCGCGGCTCCCCAGAGGAGGAGGAGGAGGAGAAGGAAGAGGAGGAGGAGGAGGAGGAGGAGGAGGAGGAGGAGGAGGACGAGGAGGACGAGGTGGAAGGAAGAGGAGGAGGACGAGGAGGAGGAGGAGGAGGAGGAGGAGGAGGAGAGGCGGAGGAGAGGAGGAGAGAGGGGGAGGAGGAGGAGGAGGAGGAGGAGGAGGAGAGGAGGAGGAGGGGGAGGAGAGAAGAGGAGGAGGAGGAGGAGGGAGCGAGGAGGACGAGGAGCGAAGAGCAGGAAGAGAGCGAGCGAGGAGGAGGAGGAGCGAGGAGGAGGCGAGGAGGAGGAATGAGGAGGACGAGGAGGAGGAGGAGGAGGAGGAGGAGGAGGAGGAGGAGGAGGAGGAGGAGGAGGAGGAGGAGGGAGGAGGAGGAGGAAGGAGGAGAGGGGAGGAGAGGAGGAGGAGGAGGAGGAGGAGGAAGAGAAGAGGAGGAGGAGGTGGAGGAGGAGTCCTGCAGAAGAGGGGGGAGGCCTCCTCCCGATCCCGCTTCCCGTACGCGTCCCTCCCTCCCCGTGGCTGGGCCGTACTCGGGCTCGCGGTGGTCCTCTTCGGCGTCCTCGTCGACGGCAGCAAGTCGTGGCAGAAGCGGACGGCAGAAGGGTCCCACAGGGCGCCCGAGACCTCCCGCTCCGGCAGCCGTTGCGCCTGAGACTCGCCCTTAACATCGCATTCGAATGGGCGCCGTGCTCTCGCGCCAGTGCCGGCCACATCCTCGGTCCGGGCGGGCACGACCCAGAGAGGGGAAGGGAGGGGGAGGGGAGGGAAGGGGAGGGGCGAGGAGGAGGAGGAGGAGGAGGAGGAGGAGGAGGACGAGGAGGAGGAGGAGGAGGAGGAGGAGGAGGAGGAGGAGGAGGAGGAGGAGGAGGTTTTCCTGGCGAACAAAACCATTCAGATGCAGTTGTGGATGCCGCGTTGTGGGCGCCGGTTTCGGTGGGGCTCCCCACGGGGCCACGGTCTTCGTAAGGGCTGTGCCGGGCGGCGCCGCCGTGCGACCGCTGCCACTCCAGCCTTCGGTGGAGCTTCCCAGGGGGCCATGATGATGGGCCTGTATTCCACCACCACTACCATAAGTTGGAGGGGGAGGGGGTCCTCCTCCTCCTCCTCCTCCTCCTGCTCCTCCTCCTCCTCCTCCTCCTCCTCCTTTTTGTCCCCCTCCTCTTCGTCCTCCTCCTCCTCTTCCTTCTCCTCCTCCTCTCTCCTCCTGCTCCTCCTCCTCCTCCTCCTCCTCCTCCCCCTCCTCCTCCCCCTCCGACTCATGGTGGCGGTGGTGGAAAACAGGCCCATCACACGATCCGCGTGAGGGTTGTGCCGAAGTGGGCTGGCACCGCCATGAGAGCCCTGCCACGGGGGCACTCGGTGGAGCAGGGAGGCCGCAGTGGGAAGCAGGGTGGCCCGCGGAAGCCCCCAGAGGCCCGTCCGGGAAGCCTTGAAGACTTTCGCGAGGCACCCAAGACGCTCTCCGAGGAGCAGCCTCCGCAAGAACAGCTGAGAAGGATGGGGAATAATTCGCAGGGTAGGGCGAAAAGGAGGAAGAGGAAGAGGAAACACGAGGGGAACGAATGGCATTACTATCACGACGATGCTGGACCAGGCAACGATGAGTTATCGCTATTTTTCCTGGTTTATCTTCCTGCCCTTTCGCCGCGGCTTCCGCTACGTGCCAAACTTCAAGGACCAAGGTGCATGGCACGAAGCGCCAATGCAGTCTTTGCAGTGTTTACATGTTCTCTTGCACAGGCTGTCTAGAGCTCCGACCACTTCATCATCTTGCACAGGGTGTCTAGAGCTCCGACCACTTTATTCCGCGTCGCACCCTCCCCTCCCCCCCGCGTCCCCAGCGACCCAGTTGGACCCCCGCCCCGTGGCCCTCTGCCCCAAGCCCCCCCGCGTCCCCAGCGCCCCAGCGGGAGCCCCGCCCATTGCCCCCTCTGCGTCGCACCCCCCCCCCCCGCGGCCCCAGCGGCAGAGTGGGACCCCCGCGCCGTGGCTCTCTGCCCCGAGCCCCCCCGCGTCCCCAGCGCCCCAGCGGGAGCCCCCCCCCACTGCCCCCTCCGCCACGAACGCTCTATTCAATCGCTTCGCTCATTCCGCCGGCCCATATTGCGCACCACGGTCGACTGGCGGAGAGGTCGTCGGCAGTGCAGAGCTGCAGGGGGCGGCGGCTTTTTTTTCTGAGGCGTTGTGTTCGGCATGTTTGTGTAGCGGGCCCCGTGGAACAGCTTCGTGTCGATCCGTGGCGATCCTCCAGGAGTGTATTTGTCATCACCAAGAATGAGCGGAACTGGCCCTGCAGCGATCTTTGGGGCCTCTTGGGTGTATTTTTCCCGGAAAGGGCCTGAGCCCAGGGTTTTCTTTTAGTAATACTCCGGTTTTGACGGCTGTAGGGCCGGCGAATTTCTTACGCGATGGATTGCAATGTGCAGTGTGAATTTGCAGTTGGACAAGTGCTTTTCGCGCGTGCCCGCTCGAGGAAAGTGCGCCCCCCAGCTCGGATCCTCGATAAATAACGGGGTCCGCGGGCCGTCGTTTTCCTTTGTTTAAAAAAGGCGCGGTGCTTTTTTTCAAACTCTTTAATATAACGAGGTCTGGAGCCCCGACCGCGACGCGGAAAAGTGCCGCGCGCGCAGGAATTTCGAGGATGTCTCGCTCCCGTGAATTTCGAGGATGTCTCGACGAATTCGCTGATTTTGATTGAATTTCGTTAGGAGGGCCCAGGTCGCCAAGGAGTGTCCAACATGGTGGTCCCGCGCTGGAGCCTTGGTTTTCACGTGTCCAGGCCATCCAGGGTGCATTTAACATGGTGGTCCCGCGAATTTCGAGGATGTCTCGTCTAATTCGCTGATTTGTTGCAGGAATTCCGCTATGAGGCCCAGGTCGCCCAGTGGGTATCCAACATGGTGGTCCTGGCACGTTCCATGGCGCGTCCCGTGGCGCGTCCCCCTGGCACGTTCCGTGGCGCGTCCCGTGGCGCGTCCCCCTGGCACTTCGCGCGGCGCGTCCCTTGGCGCGTCCATTGGCACCCTCCGTGGCGTATCCCTCTGGCACGTCGCATGTCTTTTGGAACGTTCCGCTGCGCGTGCCCCCGTGGCACGTCGCGCGGCGCGTCCCTTGGCACGTCCCCTGGCGCGTCCCTTGGTACGTCACTGTGCCACATGGTGGCCCCGCGAATTCCAAGGATGTCTCGATTAATTTTTGCAGGATTTCAGTGAACATGTTGAGTTTTTGCGTGCCCGCTCGAGGATGATGCGCCCCCCGCGCAATAACATCGAGGATGCCTCGAGCGAAACGCTTGTTTTGCAAAACTTGAGGGACCTGGGTGCCCCAGCACGCCCCAGGAGGCCCTGAGAGCGCGGACGCGGCGTAATCTACGAGGGATCGTGGCGTTTGGAGCGCGGATTACGCGTAATCCCTCGGAGCGCTGGCGCAGTGTAATTTACGCGGGGTCGGGGCCTTGGGAGCTCGGACGCAATGTAATGTACGAGGGATCGTAGCCCTTGGAGCGCGGGCGCAGCATGAAATACGAGGGATCGGGACCCTGGGGGCTCGGACGCAGCGTAATGTACAAGGGATCGTGGCCCTGGGAGCGCGGACGCAGCGTAATTTACAAGGGGTCGGGGCCCTGGGAGCGCGACCCCAATACACTCAGCATTGCAACCTAGCACGTTCCGTGGCGCGTCCCGTGGCGAGTCCCCCTGGCACGTCGCGCGGCGCGTCCCCTGGCACGTCCCGTGGCACGTCCACTGGCACGTTTCGTAGCGCGTCCCCTTGGCACGTCCCGCGGTGCGTCCCCGTTGCGCGTTCCCTGGCACGTCGCCTGGCGCGTGTCCCCTGTCAATTAGCTCTGGGGCAGCTACTATGTGCCCAGGCAGCTCGAGCTTAAGATCCTAAGGCGGGCCGCCTCTGCCGGGCGGGAGCGGCCAGATCCTAAGGCTGTCGCTTCTGCCGCCGACCCCAAAGCTGACCTTCAGTTTTTTTCGGGGGGTATCGTTTGGAGGGCGGTATCTGCTTGGGGAGTCGTCCTGGGGCTCTCGTGGGCATCGTGGGCCGCGTGTGGAGCCCTCTTAGGGCGATGTCGGGAGCTCCTGGAGCCGTCTTGAGGCTCTTTGGGGCTTCCTTTGGGCATGGCGTGGGTTCTGGTGGAGCCTGTTTCGGGCGTCGGAACGCCCGCGATGGCTCAAGCTTGAGCCGGCGCTCCAGCCCCTCCTGGTTTTGTTCCTTGAGGTGCAGGGGATCGGCCAGGAGGAGGGGCAAAGCCTTCGCCGAAATGGCAGAGCGGAACACGGTCCACAGAGGCTTCAAGACGCCCACAGTGCAGACCCAAGCGACTTTTTGCAAGGCCAGAGGAGGCAAAACATGCGTTGTCTGTCAGGGTCTTCATTGTGGTCGGACTTCTCTCCTGCCCGCCGTCGTCGTCGAGTGGGAGGGTCCACTTCTGCACACCCCTCTCCAAGCTTGTCCTCCTCGGCCGCGTGGGGCTTCCTTGCGGGCCTCCGGGGCCGTCTCGGAGCGGTCTTGGAGACTCCTGGGCCTCGGAGGCCAGCATGAGGCCACCTTCGGCCGTCCCAAGAACTGAGCTCCCGAGAGAAGGGGGTGCCGGGACGTGGCGGGGGCGTGGTAGGGGCGCGGTGGGGAGTGTTGGTACGTTTCGGGCCAGAAATTGTCGCGTGGGGGGTACCAAGAACTGAACTCTCGTGGGGTGGGGATGCCGGGGCGTGGCGGGGGCGTGGTGGGGGCGCGGTGAGGGGTGTTGGTACGTTTCGGGCTAGACATTGTCGTGCAGGGGGTCCCAAGAACTGAGCTCCCGTGGGGAAGGGGTGCTGGGACGTGGCGGGGGCGCGGTGGTGCGCGGCGTGGGGTGTTGGTATGTTTCGGGCCAGAAACTGTCGCGTGGGGGTCCTAAGATTTCGGGCAGAAACTGTCGCGTGTGGGAGATCCCAAGAGCGGAGCTCTCGTGGGGAAGGGGTGCCGGGACGTGGTGGGGGCGCGGCGGGGGGTGTTGGTCGGTTTCGGGCCAGAAGTTATAGTGCGGGGGGTCCCAAACATTGAACTCTCGTGGGGTGGGGGTGCCAGGACGTGGCGGGGGCGCGGTGGGGGCGCGGTGGGGGGTGTTGGTCGGTTTCGGGCCAGAAATTGTCGCGTGGGGGTCCCAAAAACTGAGGGTTTGGGACTCGGTCGGATGCGAGCGATAAATTGCATGGTGGGGGCCCTAAGAATAGCGGGCGGCGAGGATCTGGATGTCGGCGGGGCGGTCTGGCACAAGGTCGGATCCGACGGAGAAATTGCATAGAGGGGTGCCCCAAGAACAGCAGTCGGCAGGGACCCGTATGTCGCCGAGGTGTCTGGGACGGGGTCGGGCTCGAGCGAGCAATTCCATGGTGGGGGGCCTCAAGAATAGCAGGCGGTGAGGACCCGGATGTCGGCGGGGGGGTCTGGGAAGGGGCCGGATCCGATCGAGAAATGGCATAGAGGGGCGCCCCAAGAACAGCAACAGGCCCCCAGAAAAACCGACATCCAGGGTGTGCGCGTGTGTGTGCTACTGGGCGAGGGCTTC
>CAUYUJ010016541.1:42078-52078 GCA_963575745.1 Prorocentrum cordatum | reverse complement strand
ATGTTGGGCATTGCTTGTGTCAGCATTCGGTTTGGACGTGTAGGCTCCTAAATCTAGTCGATGCTATCGTTCCTGAATCAGTTCAATGGAAACGGCACAACACATTACGCCCAGACGTAACACATTGGGATCGTTTCGGAGATTCGACGCCGACTGGACCCTATATGACATTCAAAAGCACGCAGTATCCGTAAACGTTGACCCCCAAAGCACCACATATTTTCATCAATCCTTTCAGAAGGTTACAGAGGCGATTGCCCGACGAAGAGGCGGGTGAATTGATGATTGGAGTGTATCATGAGTACTTGAAATCCATTGATGATTCATCAGAATGTTCATTCCATTGCATGAGATATGATTTGTCTGATTCGTTGGTTCATCGAGAGAGGGATGTTGTGAAAGTTTTCTCGCAGCAGGAGATTGCGCGGTTGGAAGAATATCTCGCTTTCGCTTGCAATTCTTGCATGCGTGAACGCATGCGGCATGACTTCTTTAGTCGCATTAAGTATTATCAGTCGTCTCATCATGTTTGGTAGTTCTACAGCGTTTGGCTGTAGAAGCGCTAGTTGAATTGATTGTAGTGGCCCGATTTAGATTTCCAGGCCCCGGGTCTTCATGCGCGCGCGACGGTTTGCCTTGCGTGTGATATTGTCTTCGTTGTGCATAAATGTGCGATATAAAAACGTGTTATTATTTTTTGATAGTTGACGCCATTATCCCGTCAGCAACATCTGGCCGCGTGCTCTCCCCCTCCCTCTCTCTCTACGGCTTGCGCCCGCGATGGGTGCGAGGGGCAGGCCCGGCGACGCCTGGGATTGGGCGAGGGGGAGGGGCGACGATGACCGACGACCCGCGACGACGACGACGACGACGACAACGATGGCGCCGCCGCCGCCGCCGACGACGACGACGACGACGACGACGACGATGGCGCCGCCGCCGCCGCCGCCACCGCCGCCGCCGCCGCCGCCGCCGCCGACGACGACGACGACGACGACGACGACGACGACGGCGGCGGCGCCGGCGCCGGCGCCGGCGGCGGCGGCGGCGGCGACGGCGGCGGCGGCGGCGGCGTCGGCGGCGACGACGACGACGACGACGACGGCGACGGGCTCGTTTGAGCCTCGTCCCAGCTCGTTCTACCCTTCCCCAGGCTCGTTTTACGCTCCCCTGGCTATTTTTACCCTCCTTCAGTCTCGTTTTACCTTCCTCCAGGCTCGTTTTAACCCCTTTTCCCAGGCTCGTCTTACCCCCTTTCCAGCTCGTTTGACCTTCCTCCAGGCTCGGTTTACTTTCCTCCAGGCTCGTGTTACCCTCTTCCAGGTTCGCGTTGCCCTCACCCCAAGCGCGCTTTATCTTCCAGGTTCGTTCTACCCTCTTCCAGGTTCGTTTTACCTGCTCGTTTTATCTTCCTCCAGGCTTGTTTCACTTTCCTCCAGGCTCGTGTTACCCTCCTCCAGGTTCGTGTTACCCTCGCCCCAAGCGCGCTTTATTTTCCAGATTCGTTCTACCCTCCTCCAGGCTCGTTTTACCTTCCTCCAGGCTCGTGTTACCTCCCTCCATGCTCGTTTTACCCTGCTACGGGCTCGTTTGACCCTCCCCTAGGCTCGGTGCACCCTCCTCCCGGCTAGTTTTACCCTCCTCCAGGCTCTTCTCCTGGCTCGTTTTACCGTCCTCCAGTCGCGTCACACCCTCCTCCAGACGAGCAGTACCTACCCCCAAGCTTGATTTACCCTCCTCCAGGCTCGTTTTACTTTTCTCGCGTTCGATTTAGCCTCCTGGGTTCGTTTCAGCCTCCTCGTCTCGTTTTAGCGTCCTCCCAGCTCCTTCTACCCTTTTCCAGGCTCGCTTTACTTTCATCCAGTCTCGTTTTACCTTCCTCCAGGCTCGTTACACCCTTTTCCAGGCTTGCCTTACCCTTTTCCAGGCTCGCCTCACCCTCCTCAGCACTCCTCCCCCCTCCTCCGGATTCCTCCCTCCATCTCACTCCTCGGCGCCCCCCCCCCACTCCTCCGGATTCCTCCCCACTCCATCGCACTTTTCCTCATTCCTCCCCATTCCATCGACCCCTTGACAGTCGCCCGCACTCTTCTGGAGGCTTCCCCACGCCATCGCACTTTTCGGCACGGCGCTCCTCATCAGCATGCAGCGTGACAGGGAGGGGAATACTTGACGCTTCGCGTATCCCCGCCAGCTGACCCGGACGCCGCTTCCGCTCCCTGTCCTTTGCCTCGGAGCCGCCGACCAAAAAAACGTATCCCCGCCAGCCCATGATGGACCTACGCGTATCACCTATCCCCGCAGCGTCCTTATCACCCGGAGGCTCTTCCTGTAGGTGGAGTTGCCCGCTTTCGAGCTACAGCGGGCGTTGAGGCGTGAGACTAGGACAAAATTAAACTATGTAGCGTGCTGCGTGCAATGACGACATTCCCGTTGTTCTACAGCTGGTCCTGCTGCTGCTGTTTGTTTTGCTGTTGGTGTTGCTGTTGGCGCTTTTGCTCTTGGTGGTGCTGCTGGTGCTGGTGCTGCTCCTGGTACTGCTGGTGTTTCTGGTGCTGCTGCTGCTGCTGATGGTGTTGCTGCTGGTGCTGATGGTGTTGCTGTTGCGGGTGCTGCTGTTGGTGTTGCTGCTGCTGCTGGTGTCGGTGCTGGTGGTGCTGTTGCGATGACGTGGAAAGCTGTTTCGCCAAGGCTCCAAGAACTCACAGTGACGTGGCAAGCTCTTATCACCAAGGCTCACAAAAGTGAACGGTGCGATAAGCCGTCTCGGGCAAGTGTCTTACAACTGTCCTTACGTTCCCGTGCCGGCATGTTCAGACAGAGGAGGAGGAAGGAGGAGGAGGAGGAGGAGGAGGAGGAGGAGGAGGAGGAGGAACTGGCGATCAGAAAAGCCTCCTCGAAGGTCTCCTTCAATAGCTCCTCCCCATCGGAAACTTCCAAAATCGTTTCCTGGACCCCTTTTGGGGCGCTTTGGGGCGCTCTTGGGGCCATCTTGGGGCTCTCTGGGGCATCTCTTGGTCTCCTTTTGGGCCATCTTGGAGCCATATTGAGGCATCGAGTGGCCATCGGAAGCGAACAAGCGATAAAGCACAAATCACTGATTAGCTTTAGGTTGTTGCAGGATTCTGGCACACTGGATGACTCTTCGGAGGTGTCGGAGGCCTCTTGGAGCCGTCTTGGAGCGTTCTTGGGGCTTCTTGGATCATATTGAGAGCCTTCTTGAGGCATCTTGCGCTATCTTGAGCCATATTGGAGGTCATTTTGGCCTCTCCGAGGCGCTCTTGGAGCCGTCTTGGGCAAATTTGGACGCTCCAGCCCCTCGCGGGGCGCCCCGTCCAGGTCCAGGGGAGGGGAAGAAGGGGGGTGGATGAGGAAACTCTACGAAACTTTCTAAACCACCTACGCCCAGAGGGCTGGTGGGATTCTCAACGCTTCGCGTGTCCCCGACAAAATTACCTCGCTTTGTGGCCCAGACGTTATTCCCGTTCCCTGGATCTGTCCTTCGAGCCGCCGAACAAAAAAATATCCCCGACAGCCCATCCAGAAACAACGCCCAGCCCAGTTGAGGTGATCAGGGAAGTGTCGGGGCGTCTTGGGTGCCTCTGGGGGGCTTTGGGGGGCCTCTTGGGGGCCGCTCGGGGGCCTCTTGGGGGCCTCTTGGTGGCCTCTTGGGGCCTCTTCGGCGCCTCTTGGGGCCATATTGGGGCTCTCTTGGGGCCCTCTTCGAGGATATCGATCAAAGAGGGGGGGGCTTCAATTAACCTCGCCCTTCTTGAGCCCCCTTCAAGTCGCCTCCTGGGGCCTTCTTGGGGCGCTCTTGCGCGCTCTTGGGGCCATCTTGGGCCAAAAAGGAGGCTTGATTGCTCGCGACTGGCCCCCTCCAGGTCCAGGGGATGGGGCCTCCCCGGAGGGGAAGAAGGGGGTTGGAAGAAGGGAATATGTGCGATCTAAACCACTCAAGCCCTAAAGGGCTGGTGGGATTCGGACTGCTGCGGTTTCCAGTTCCTGGACCTGCTTGCGGGAAGTTGAGTGAACCGTATCACTTAGAGGAAGGAGAAGTCGTAACAAGGTTTCCGTAAGTGAACCCGCGGAAGGATCATTCGCACGCGTCCATTTGACTCGTTTCGAATAACATATTGTCATTGTTGTCAGTGTTTGTTTGGACTTCAGTGTGCTTTCATTACATCAGATTGTCTTACAACTTGCAGCGGCGGCCTTGCACTTGCTATTTGGAATACGTTTTTCGTTCGGCGGTCGTCTCAAACATTTGAATGTTGATTTCCTTGCAAGCTCTTGGAATAGCATCGATGTCAGTTATTACCAAATCTGTGACCACAAATAAGACATCCCAGGATGAGCACTCCACGCACGAACTTGGACTGAGCGTTCGGCATAATTTGACCATCGTGGTGTTGATGTGCATAATCTGCTCCCGATAGCCGCTGGGGCCCCCTAGTCTTCGGGCAGCGGCCGGACGCCTGTGCGCAGTTTCGTGATTTTCAACTCGTTCCACGCTATCGTATTGGAGTGCCACGGTGGAGTTGATCCGATAGTCCACGGTTGGCGCATGCGTTGCGGTGGAAGTGCTAAGCCATACCGTTCGCGTGTTTTCAGGCAGCCGCGGAAAACAAGACAACAATTCGATGAGGGGCGCCGTTCGTGCATTTCCGTTCGTCTTAGGGCCCGTCGCAGGCCCTCCGGGGAGATGAGGAGGAGGATGAGGAGGAGGATGACGATGACGCTGATGAGGAGGGGGATGATAAGGGGGAGGGGGAGGGGAAGAGGGGATGCTGCTGGCGCTGCTGCTGGTGACGCTGCTTGTGTTGCTGCTGGTTTTGTTGGTGGTGCTGCTGGTGTCGCTGCTGCTGTCGCTGCTGCTGCTGCTGGCGTTGCTGCTGGCGCCGTTGCTGACCCCAGCCAGAAGCGATGCCCATGAGAGAAGTGACCGGACAACGGAGGAAGAAACGCACATTGTGAAACAGCGCCGGCAACAGCTTGGTGCTGGTGCTGTTGTTGGTGCTGGTGCTGCTGGTGCTGCTGCTACCTGCTGTTGCTATCTGCTGTTGCTGATGGTGATGCTGCTGGCGCTACTGCTGAAGGGGCTACTGCTGGTGCAGTTGCAAGTGCTGCTGTTTCTGCTGCTGTTGGTGGTGTTGCTGCTGGTGATTTCTTGGGGTCCCTGACGGCGTTGTTGCTGATAGTGCTGCTGCTGGCGTTGCTGCTGCTGGTGCCGCTGCTGGCGGTGATGCTGCTGGTGCTGATGTTGGCGCTGGTACTGCTGCTGCTGGTCATGCTGGCGGTCGTGCTGCTGCTGGTGCTGCTGCTGCTTTTGTTGGTGCTGCTGCTGGTCCTGCCGCAGCTGCTGCTGGCGTTGCTGCTGCTGGGGTTGCTGCCTCTGCTGCCGGTGCTGCCGCTGGTGTTGCTGTTGCTGGGGCTCCCGCCGCTGACGTTGCTGGTGTTGCTGCTGCTGGTGAGGGGCCCTTGGAGATCCCGCTGCTACTGCTGCTGCTGGTGCTGCTGCTGATGGTGCTGGCGTTGCTGCTGCCGCTGTTGCTGATGGGCCCGACTGGGTCTCTCTCGGGACCAATTGGGAGGTGTCGGGGTCCTCTTGGGGCTCTTTTGGTAGGTTTGGGGGCCCTTTTCCGTCCCGTGTCGGCCTTTTCCAGCGCGCCTCTGGCCCGCAAGGCCGGCGACGTTGGCACGCGTGGCCCATGTTCCTTCCCATGGGCCCTTTGGGGGGGTCTTTCGGGGGCCCTGGAGGCCCTCTTGGGGCCAGCTTTCCCCTTCCCTCCCTCCTCCCTCCCCCCTCATCTTTATTTTCTCTATAGCCATTTTGGCTGCGCAGGAGGCTCTGCGGCCGCGGCCTCCCTGGAAGGCCGGGCCGCGCGTCCGGCCACCAGGTTCAGGAACATGTCTGGTTGCCCAGATGGAGCAGCTTCGAGCAGCTCGAACAGTTCTCTCTTTGAGAGCAGCAGGAGGGAGGAGGGGGGCGAGGCCAGCCTCGCGCCCCTGGCGGCGCCAAAAAGTGAGGCGGCTGCGTCGCCAGAGGTCGCTCCAGCCGCGACGCGGCCAGCAGTGCCAAAGCAGTGCGTTGTGGAGAAGCGCGGCTTTGGCACGTCTGCCACGGTGTGGGGCGCATCGCGGGGAGGCTGGGCCTGCGCTTGCCACGGGCGCGGCCACTTCTTACTTTGGCACGAAGCTCGAAGCCGTTGATGCCGCGCAGGAGCCTCGAAAGCTCTCGGGCTTCGGTATCATCCGATGCCCGGGCGCGCCCCTCCTCCGTCTGAGAAGACAGTCCGAGCGGATTCACTTAGGGGCAGCGTTGCCGTCAAAGCTGAGAAGAAGGAAGAAAGGGAAGAGGCGGCAGCTGCCAGGGGTGGGGCGAGCCGCCGGGTGGAGCAGCAACCGCCAGGCGGAGCTGCAACGGCAGAGCCACGGGCGCTCATCGGGAGCCCCTTGCGCCGCCGGAGAAGGTGCCCCACCCTCTCGTGGGCGAGCCGCGGAACGCGAAGGCCAGAGTGGCCGTCTTAAGTGCGCAGGTGCGCTCTCAGACCTCGGAGGCCGCCACGCAAGAGCACGCCGTCGACGAGCTCGACCAGAAGATCGCGCGGCAGCGGGAAGCGCCGAGGGCGGCTCGGGAGAGCCACCGGAGGGGGCAGGCTTCGAAGCAGCAGTTGCAGGAGCAGAAGGAGCGCGAGAAAGGCGCGGCCCTCGCATTGCGCGGGGGGCTGGTAGCCGCGGAGGCTCGGGTCGCGAAGGGAGGGGGGGGGGGAGCATTGGCAAGGCAGAGAAGACCGCAGTCCAAGCGCAGCAAACGATCGCCGCCGCTGGCGCGGCGCAGCAGGCGCTGGCCAAGGACGTGGAGAGGGCCGGGCACCAGCGCAGGCGCCAGGACATCAGGTTGCAGGAGCAGGGGCAGCCTGGAACAAATCGACAAAACGCGCGCCCCCCCCCCCCCCCCCACCCCCCCCTAAACCGCGCAATCCCCCCCGAGACCCCATGCAAGAAATACTGTCTCGTCTCGACCCTAGCCCCTCCCCCCCCCCCCCATCGCCCCGCAGCGCAAAATGCGGCGGTCGTCTCCAGGAGAACGACCTTGCCGAGGCGAACGAGAGGATGGCCGAGATGTTGGGCGAGAAGGTCCTCTACGCGACGCGGCTCGCAGAGGCCGCGGCCCGGGTCCATGAGCTGGAGTCGCAGGTGCCTGCTGCGGCCCCGATTGTGCCGCGAGATGCCCCCGTCCTTCCGCCGGCGCCCGCCGACGCCGCTGGCGCCGACGTCGCCAGCATCGTCGACTCGTTGCTGCAGGAGGAGGGCCCCGCCGGCGAGGGCGCCGGCGAGGGAGATGGAGTGGGCCCCCCGGGTGAGGGCGGCGACGAGGAGGAGGGCCCCGTGGCCGAGGGCGGCGACGAGGGCGTCGACGAGGAGGGCCCCGTGGGCGAGGGCGACGAGGACGACGACGGCTCGAGCGCGATGCAGAAGAAGAGGGTCCGCAAAGACAAGGCGCGGGGCGATCTGGCGAGGGGGGACATCAAGGGTAAGTTCATCAAATACGTCGATGATGCACCGAAGGAGTGGTCCATCCAGTGCGCGCCGTGCGACAAGTGGCATAAAATGAAGCCTCGGGACCCAGCCCTGCACATCGTGCACGTGGAGCGCCATTGCAGGGGCCGCAGGAAAGTCGAGCCCGGGCAGCTTGGGCTGGCAAAGATGGCTGGATGGGTCCGCGCGATGCGCCCGAGGGTTGACGAGGGGCTTGCCGTTGCCACGTTCCCGCCGGCGCCGCAGGGGCAGGTGGGCGTGCCCCGGTGCAGCGGCGTCGCGCCCTGGGCGTTGCTGGACGCGTTCAAAATGGACTCCGACTGGCAGGGCGAGTTCGACGCCGCATGCGGCAGGATCGGGTCGCACCCCAAAGTCGAGCTCTGGAAGCTGCTCATTGACACGTACTACCACTACTGCAAGGATGGCATTGCTGCGAAGCTCGTTCAGGACGGCGGCATCCATTGCCTACAGTGCTCCGCTGGGTGCGCTGAAGGCCGTCCGAGTCGGCGCCCGCTCGCGTCTCGCGCGCTCTCGGATGGCGAGTTTTTCTCCCGGACGTGCCTGGTGCCGCGCGCGGCTGCCTGCAGGAAGTGCATGGCGCTGGAGACGGTGGGTAAGACCAAAGTCAGCCGGGCGCTGGCGACCGTCATTCACGCGCGCATCATCTTGGACTTCGCCACCGCGCGGAAACCAACCACCTGAAAAAGGCTGAGGGCCATCGAGCACATGCACCCGAAGAACGTGCCTGGACTTCACGAAGCCCCCCTCCTGCGAATCAGGGCGCAGGCCGACGCGCGCCAGAAGTTCATCGAATTCAAGAGTGAAGACGGCGGCCTGGTAGGTCTCAGCGTCACCCGGCCCGACCTGGACATGCTGAAGAACGCCATGATCGCGATATTATCGAACCAGGGGCAGATTCGGTCGAAGGCTGTAAAGGGCGCTTTTGTAGCATGCATATCTGCACCGGAAAGCGCGGGGGAAGGCCTTGGCGAACATGAGGTGCGAGGAGGCTTGGCGCGATCATGCCGCGGCGAAGCACTTGATGTCCAGAGCGGGGGTGAATTTCACGAGGGCCAACTTGGCCGAGGGCGCCATGCCCAACGAGTCTACTTGCCAGAAAGTGAGCGCATCCTTGATCAAACGCGTGAGCTACTTGGACTTACAGGAGGAGAACGCGCAGGCCACCGCGGACGACATCATGAAGGAGTTGGCTGGCCAGGGCATCACGGTGGCATCGCTCTGCGGCGACGAGGCGGCGCCCCTCGCGCTGCTCCGCTTCGGCGCCGCGCTCCAGAAGTGCATCGGGTGCCCGGGTCGCTTCGCCCTGGTTGAGAAGGACAAGACCAGCGGCTTCAAGCAGGACAGCTTGGCGAAGAAGGTGAAGTTCATGGCCGTCGTTGGCCGGGGCACCATTCCGCTGCACGCCCTGCTTATGCGCCCTGGCTTGGCCGATGCTGGACAAGAGCAGGAGTTGAACGACCTGGCGCTGAGATGCGCGCGCAGGGCTGCGGAGAAGCGCGACGTCGCGGTCATCGGCTGCGTCTTCGACGGCATCAGCAAGGAGACGCCGTGGGTCGTCGACAAGATCTCGGCCTATATAGCAGCGGCGCCCGAGGAGCGCTCCCGCATGAGCCTCGCGGGCCTCGACATCAAGCACCAGGTGAAACGCGGCCGGAACGCGTGCGCATGCGGCGCCACGCCGAGCCCATCCGGTGGCTGGGTCGATGTAAACATCAATTTGTTCGGCATGGTCGGCGTCCGGTGGGATTGCGTGAAGGTCAAGGATCGGGTCGGGCGAGCGGCGGGGATAGGGAAAGGGGGTGCGAAGTCTGCTCCATGCAGCTGGTGCCAGCCCCGCCGCCGGGCGCGTTCCTCGATGCATGGCCGCCTCCACGAGCCACGAGGTGGCGGCAAAACCAGCCACGCACGCTGTTTCACTACCCCCCTTTGCTATCCCCCACTACTGTCCGGCTCGAAAGGACCCATTTGCAGATTCCCGCGTGGAGTTACTGCACCGCGGTTTGGCCGATTTCCCGTCGTTGCTGAAGACCGGGAGGCCTTGCCATGATATCGCGGGGACCCAGCTGTATTTCTCTTGCATGCTGTTCGCACAAGTGGCCGCGGTGAGTAAAACTCCTGGGTTGAGTCGGCCAGCGCGGGCCTTCTGTTTCCATTTGGCCGCGTTCGTGCTGGATTCGTATGAGATGAGCAGCACCACCAAGGTGAACAACTTGTTGGCCTACGTACATATATATTTACACACACACTCAACATGCTTTATTGTTTTATGTGTTACTGTTTTCAGTTGTCTGGCAAGTGTTTTGGAGCAGTGCCGTCGCTACTTTTTAAGTGGTTGGGATGTTGCGAATTGCTTTTCGCTGTTTTGTTGCCGGAGTTGGTTTGTGTGGGTTGGTTCGCGTCGCCGTTTTTTCGTATCAGTGGGTAAGTAAATGTTTTT
>CAUYUJ010016541.1:34578-37078 GCA_963575745.1 Prorocentrum cordatum | reverse complement strand
AGGGGACAGGAACAGGGGGGGAGCACGGGATCTGCTACCTGCAGCTGGTTTCGGTCCCGCCGCCGGGTGTGTAGCCCTCGATGCGTGGGTGCCTCCGGCGCCAGCAGGCGCCGGGAAAAACAGTCGTGCGGGCTACGCAAAAGAAAAACGGGGTCGTCTTCGCCGACATTGGCACGTAAGTTGCATCAGGTCGCGCGTAAGCGCCCCCGTCTCCACAGCAGCCTGCCTCGTTGGCGGCCCGCGTAAGCCACCGCGTAAGGTCGCTACGCCAACTCGCGCAAGACCCGTTTTTGATCGTCGCCCATGTGAGTCGATTCGCCAAGCCCCTCCGAAGTTGCAAAAAGTCGCAGCCGCGCGAGAAACCACCACTATGGAGCCCTAGAGCCTAGAGACCCCGACCTCCTGCGGCATTGTTCTCCAGCCAGACGTAAGTCGGGCACGTCCCTCTACAGGAGGAATATTCAAACATAGTTTTTTGTTTAATAGTGAGGGGACGATTTCTCTAGTATGTTCGATTATTTTTGAGTAGTTGTTTAATGTTATTTTGTTTATATGTTTATACGTATATATACATATATATACATGTATGTATGTATGTATGTGTGTATATATATATAGATTTCGTCCAACGACGACATGCCCGACCTACAGCCAGACCGATCTGTGCTGGCCCCGGGGCCCGACACCCGGCGAAGACGCCGGGAGGGAAGTAAATCATGGCAGCCCCCGGATCTTGGGGTCCCCCCCTCCAGGGCTCGTCCCGACTCCTCCGATTCGATTCCAGTCGATGTCGATGGCTTCCGATTCCGATTCGATCCGGCTTCGGCTTCTGATCTGTGCGCCAGGTCCCCCCCCTCTCTGGGGCTCGTCCCGACTCCTCCGATTCGATTCCAGTCGATGTCGATGGCTTCCGCTTCCGATTCGATTCGGCTTCGGCTTCCGACTTGTGCGCCGATGTCTCCCTGGAGGTGACCTGGCCTGCCGACGTCCGCCGCTTCGGCTCTTCGGCCGGCTCGGCTGCCGCTTTCTCCGCCCGACCCGACTCGCTTCGATCGATCCGATCCGACTCGTCGATTCGATCGATTCGATCCGA
This sequence comes from Prorocentrum cordatum, assembly GCA_963575745.1. NCBI lineage: Eukaryota > Dinophyceae > Prorocentrales > Prorocentraceae > Prorocentrum > Prorocentrum cordatum. The sequence goes on along the minus strand of CAUYUJ010016541.1, from coordinate 35,985 downwards.
CTCGTCTCGATCGATTCGATCCGACTCGTCGATGCGATCCTGGGCTCTCCAGCGGCCCCCGGATCGCAGGCCCCCCCCCTACCTCGTTTCGATCCGACTCGCTTCGATCGATCCGATCCGACTCGTCGATTCGATCCGGGGCTCTCCTGCGGCCCCCGGATCGCAGGCCCCCCCCCCCTGCCCCCTTCGCTCTTCGGGTCGCAGCTCGGGCCTCCGGCCTGCCGCCCGGGACGGTCGGGACACCCTTCAGGAGCGCTCCGGGGCGAGGCGCCGCCGCTATGGGCAGCCTCCCGAGGCATGGAGCACCGCCGAGGGCCCGCGGAAGCCTCCGAGCGCCTCCCCCCCGGAAGACCAGCCGAGAGCGCCCCGTGCGAGAAGACTGCAAGCTCCGGACCAACCGAAGTTTACCCTGTGGCGTTAGTCCCCCTCCTCCTCCTCCTCCTCCTCCTCCTCCTCCTCCTCCTCCTCCCCCTCCTCCTCCTCCTCCTCCTCCTCCTCCTCCTCCTCCCCCTCCTCCTCCCCCGACTCCGGGTCCGCCGTGCTGTTTGGTGGGTCTCGCAAGCGGGGCGGAGATGTTCGCCCTGCTCGTGGAGCTCCTTGGATGCCGATTGCCGCCCTGCTCTGCCGTCGCTGCTTTCGCCGCACCTCTGCGGAAGTATCCGCGCTGCCTCTTCCTGAGGTGGGCCTCTCCGCCATACCTTCTCCGCATCGTTCGGGGTGCCTTTGCGCGGCCCGGTTCCAAGCCGGGAAGGCAACCAGAGTACGGCGGATCCGAAGTCGGGGCCCCGCCCCTCCCCGACGTCCGGCGCCTCGAGTTTGCTCGAGGCACGGGCCCCCGACCTCGCGACCCCTTCCCCGGGGCCCGCCTCCCGCCGCGGGGTCGCCTTCTGACGCCCGAGGCGCGGCAGGGGCCCCGAGCGGCCGAGGACGATGCAAAGGCTCCGTCTTGGGGGGGGGGGGGTCCAGGCCCACCCGCCCAGTGCGATCGTTAGCGTGACGGGCACGGGGGGGGGGGGGGCGGGGTAGGCGGGGCAACGAGCGATACGCTGGGGAGGAGACCGACAGCGCTCAGATCTGGGCGAAGGCCTGAAGATGCGGAGGAGGACATGGCCGAATACCTGGAGAGGGGGGCGTCCCGAAGAAGATAGGGGGGGATGGGATCTGGGGGGGGGGGGGGAGATCCCTGGCCCAACCTCTGGGGTGTCCCGAAGAAGACAAGGGGGGGATATCTGGAGGGAGATGCCTGGCCCAACCTCTGGAGGCTGAGACCTCTGGCCCAACCTCTGGGGTGTCCCGAAGCAGATAGGGGGGGGGGGGATCTGGGGGGAGATGCCTGGCCCAGCCTCTGGAGGCTGAGATACCTGGGCTGGAGATGCCTGGCCCGACCTCTGGAGGTGAACCGCTTCG
>CAUYUJ010016541.1:24578-29578 GCA_963575745.1 Prorocentrum cordatum | reverse complement strand
CGGAGCCACTGGGCCGTGCCGATGCAGGTCCCCGGATGCCTTCCGCCTCTACCCGCCGGCCTTGGAGGTGGCCGGCGACGACGTCAAGCAGCTGCGGAGGGCGGCCGCGGCGGTGATGGCGGGCCCGGGCATGCAGGACCGGCGCCACCCGAACATGCTCCCACTCTGTGCGCGTCGGGCCCCGCCAGGTCGACGCGCAGGCTCAGTTATATATACATATTTATATATATGGTTATATGTATATGTGTATATGTCTGTACATGTGTATATACAGATGTGTATATATATATATATATATACATAGCATTAGCATGGCATCCTGCGCTCCACAGGAGGCCGCCTCGCTGGGGGACGAGGGCTGCAAGCAGCTCGAGGCCTTCGGGAGGGAGGTGAACTCCATGCTCGACACCATGGGCTCTGCCCAGGTGGCGGCGACCGTGCGCGGGGACCGGGTGCTGCTGCGTGGCGACGGGCCCCTGGCGCAGGGGATCTCGATCGCGGTGGACAAGGACCTGCAGTTCAGCCTCGGGGACACCCTGGACGAAGCCGTGGACTTCCCGTATTGCCTGCTGGAGGTGGCCAGCGACAGCGGCGAGGTCTCTGGCGACTGGCTCGAGGAGCTGCGCAGGTACGGCGCCATGCGCAGCGTCGAGGGCTTCAGCATCGGCGCTCACGCGGTGGCGGCGCTGCACAAGGACGAGGTGAAGCCGCCGGACTGGCACTGGGGAATTCAAAAGGTAGTGATACCGCTACTCCCCAGACCTCTCCTGGGGTGCGTTCTGACCAGAATTTCGAGGCGAATCCGACGGTGGCGGCGAGGGCCTCCGGGGAGGCCCAAAAAGGGAAAAACGAGGAAAGGGTAGAGGTATGGGTACCTCTTCCTCTTCTGAGGTACCAGAACTTCGCCTCCATCGAGACCTCCGTGCCGCCCGAGACATGGGGCCTCAAGCTGGAGGTCCGCCGGAGCACCAGCACGCACCACGCGGGTGCCCTTGCCGCCGTGCCCGCCTCCAAGCCTGCCCCCGCCGCGCCCAAGCCGCCGCAGCCGCCGCCGGCGGCCCTCTCCGGGCCCGCGGTGCCGGTGGTGCAGGAGTGGGGGCGGCAGGGGGGTGATGACTAGGAGGCCCAGACATGATCGCGTCGTAAAAAAATCAGGACGGCAAGTTTTTCGACGTTTTCGGCCCTTGGGGGCCCTTACCAGGCCCAGGGACCGTCAAGAAACGACTCAGGATGAAAAACCGGCCCCAGGGAAAGGGTCTGGACTTCCAGGGACGCCGTCCTGAAAAAATTAGGTACACGAATCCACACTCGTTTCGAGAGTAAGCATGGCGCGAATGTTCATACCACGCGGCGGGTCTCGCGGATCGAGGGGCCGTGTTCATGTACATAGTTGGGCGCGTGCGTCCTTTGTGGGCTCCCCAACAGAGGGGGGGGATGACTAGGGGGGAATCTCATGGCGCGGGCCATGATATTTCCCGAGATTAGGCGCCTCTTCTCATTTCATTACGTCCCTGGCCCACCCCCCTGGGCCGCGCACATGCCGCTGGCCATGATTTGCGCCCCCTTCTCTTGGACGCCCCCCTCTTTGCCGCCCCCGACAGGAGCAGAGCCTGGAGCCGAAGGACTTCCTGGCCTCCGAGAGGATCGGGGGTGGGCAGAACCCCCCGCCCCGACACGTCGATTCGTGAATTGTGCGTTTTCGGTTCGCGAGAGGGCGCCGCGGCCGCCATCTTCCAGGCTTGCGCCCGCCAGGTTTGCGCCCAGGGTCGTGTTCACGAAACCACGTTTTGCTGGAGGGGGTTCTGCCCATCCCCGAAAGGACCTTCCTGGAGTGGGTGAGCACGACGGTCATGCTCGCCGTGATGGGCATCGGTCTGTGGAGGTGCTAGGGCTACTAGGGGAACGAAGAATGCCATAGACATCAAAACTCGGAGGTCCGCGCGGATTGCTCGGATCCGCGCTGGCTCCCCCTCCCTGGCGCGCGGAGCGCGCCAGGGGCGGTGCCGGAGGCACCGCCGAGGGGTCCAGGGGCGAATCCGAGAAATCCGCGCGGACCTCCCTGCTCATCTTCCTCCTCCCTCCTCCTCCTCCTCCTCCTCTCCTCCGCCTCCTCCCCTCCTCCTCCTCCTCCTCCCCCTCCTCCCCCTCCTCCTCCTCCTCCTCATCCTCCTCCACCTCCTCCTCCTCATCCTACTCCTCGTCCTCCTCCTCCGAGTTTTTATGTTTATGGCATTGTTCGTTCCCGTAGGTACAGCCTCAGCCTCGGCGAAGCAGAGCCCGCTGTGGGCGGGCTGCTCAACGCCACCAGCTCGAGCGCCTACTCCCTGGGGTGCTACGGCCTCTTCATGGTCCTCGTGGCGCTCGGCTTCATGTGGTGGGCCGTGTTCGTCCACCTTTCGCGCGTCAAGGCCGTTGAGGCCGGGAAGGCGCCCGAGTCCATCTTCAACAGCCCGAACGCCCCGACGGTATTCGCCGCTGCCGTGTGCACTACGCTGGTCGCCCAGATGGCAGTGAAGGCCGTCCCGCTGTTCACCGCCGTGTTCGCAGGGTCCAGCGGCGACTCCTCCTGAGTTGGCCAGGACAGGTCATTAGTGTAGTTATCGTTTTACACGCGTTGGCATTTCGTATCCTGGCAGCGGAGGCACGGAGAGCAGCGCTCGCTCCATCCCGCAGTAGCCAGGCAGCGTCTCAGCTCACCAGCCATGGCTCATCGCCGCCCCATGCCGGCAGCCCGCAACTCCTGCAGTGAAGTGCCATGCTGGGGCCCCAATCTCCATTGACACGGGGACATTGCCACCCTACCCACGATGCAGCCAGGGGGCAGACCCCCCTTGCGGAAACAAGAACTCCCTTCCACTCCTAGCTTTCCCCGCTGTTCCGATGATGTCCCAGTCTGCGATGTTCCCGTTTACGGGGCCTGACCATTTTGGCGATGGCCATCGCTTCAGGTCACGGTTCTTCTCCCAGGGAGGGGTGCTCCCCGGGTGGGGGGGGGTCACAGCTTTCGGGACCCCCCCCCCTCCTTTCGCCCCCTTGTGCGACCCCCCCCCCTGGAGCGGGTCAAAGGGAAGGGCCCCCACTTGGACTCGATTACGACGTTCGCTGCTCGATTTCCCTCTGGCTGGAAAGCTTGCGGGGGAGCGGCGACGACGACACGACTCAAACGGAAAAGCCTCTCACACACACCGACAGGGACGGCGGAGTCACCATCTTCTATACAGAGAACTCGGGGCACGTCGTGCCTTGGGGCACGGTGGCACAGGAGGAAGAGGGCCAGGCTGAGGAGGAGGAGAAGGAGGAGGAGGAGGAGCAGCAGCGGCAGCAGAAGCAAGATAGCATCAGGAGCAGCTGGAAGAGGAACATGCCGAAGAAGAGGGGATGAGGAATGAGGAGGAGGAGGAGGAGGAGGAGGAGAAGAAGAAGGAAAAAGGACATGAGGAAGGAGAAGAGGAGGATGAAGGGTAGGAGGAGGAGAGAGGTGAGAGGTAAGAAGAAATAGATGAGAGAAGAGAGCGAGGATAAGAGTAGGGAGGAGGACGAACGAGGGAGAGCGGCCTCTCTCCTCCGGCAGGGCGCTCGCCTTCATTTGGTCCTCTGGGCGGCATGATCTGAGGCATAATGCTGGCTTGTGGGAGTTCAAAGGAGGGTCTTTGGACTGGAGGATTCATTGCAGCATCGTGCATCCTGGGTAGACTATTGTTCTCCTCTCTCTCCTCCTCCTCCTCCCCCTCCTCCTCCTCTTCCTCCTCCTCTTCCTCGTCCACCTCCTCCTCCTTCTTTTCATCCTCCTCTTGCTCCTCCTCTTCCTCCTCCTCCTGCTACTCGTACTATTACTCGTACTAGTACTACTACTACTACTACTACTACTACTACTGCTGCTACGACTGCCACTACTACTACTACTACTACTACTACTGCTACTACTACTAGTACTAGTACTAGTACTAGTACTAGTACTAGTATAGTAATATGTACCAGTCCTATACTACTTACTACTACTTACTACTTACTAATAATACTACTACTACGAAGTACTGACTATTTTACTACTACTATACTACTAATTACTAATTACTACTAATAATACTCCACGACATACGACTCCGCTAAGGACTACACTGCGACTCGACTACGACTACTACGACTAGTACTACTACTACTACTACTACTACTACTACTACTACTACTACTACTACTACTACTACTACTACTACTACTATTACTATTACTACTACTACTACTACTACTACTACTACTACTACTACTACTACTACTACTACTGATGCTGCTACTACTACTACTACTACTACGACTACGACTACGACTACTACTACTACTACTACGACGACTACCACTACTACTACTACTACTACTACTACTACTACGACTACTACTACGACTACTACAACTACTACTACTGCTACTGCTACTGCTACTACTACTACTACTACTACTACTACTACTTCTACTACTACAACCTCTATCTAGACTATGACTGCTGCTACTACTACTGCTACTACTACTACGACGACGACGACTACTAGTACTACAACAACAACAACTACGACTACTACTACTACTACTACTACAACTACTACTACTGCTAGACTATTTTTTACGACCACTCATATTACGTGTATTGGTACTTCCTTTTTTTTTTAGTTATACAACTACATCGCCCACGACTGCGACTACGACTACGACGATTACTTCTGCTACTACTACTACTACTCCTAGTACTACTACTACTACGACTACGACTACTACTACTACTACTACTACTACTACGACTTCTTCTACTACTTCTACTACTACTACTGCTACTGCTACTACTACTACTACTACTACTCATACTAAATACTATTACTGCTACCACCTACTACCTACTACCTACTACGGCTAAGACTACGACTACGACTACGACTACTACGACTACTACTACTACTACTACTACTACGACTACTACTACTACTACTACTACTGCTACTACTACTACTACT
>CAUYUJ010016541.1:0-22500 GCA_963575745.1 Prorocentrum cordatum | reverse complement strand
TCGTCGTCGTCGTCGTCGTCGTCGTCGTCGTCGTCGTCGTCGTCGTCAGCCAGCGGTTGCTCCAGGGGGCTCGCCCCGGGGCGTCTGCGCGCCGCGGGGGGCGCGGACCGCCGGGCGGCCGCGGCGGGCAGCGGGGGCGGCGGGCGGCGCGAGGGGGGCGCGCCGACGCACCGCGGCGCGCGGGGCGCGGTGCGGGATGCCTCCCTTCGTGCGCAGCGCGAGGGGCGCGGAGCAGCCGCCGCGGCGCGAGGGGCGCGGGCGCGGGCGCGGCGCGGGGCGCGGGCGGCGGCCGCGGCGCGGGCGCGGGCGCGGGGTGCGACCCGCCCTCCTTCCACTCGCGGCGTAGCCGTGCGCTTGGGCTGCGCAGGGCAGGCTTCTCTATCCTCCTCCTCCTCCTCCTCCTCCTCCTCCTCCTCCTCCTCCGCCTCAGCTCCCTCCTCTCTTTTCTTTCCTCCTCGCTCTTCTCTCTCCACCTCGCCCCCCTCATAATTATCCTTCTCCGCGTCTGTCGTCTCTCCTTTCGCATCTCTCCTCTCTCCTCCTCATCCTCCTCCTCCTCCTCTCCCCTCCTCCTCCTCCCGCCTTTCCCCGTTCCGCCACCCCGCTCGCGACGATGACGACGACGGCTCCGACGGCGGCAACGACGCCGACGACGCCGCCGATGCCGATGACGGCGCCGACGACGGCGAAGCCAACGACTGCGGCGACGGCGACGACGACGGCGCCGGCGCCGGCGCCAACGACGACGCCAGCGACGCCGACGACGACGCCGCCGTCGGCGGCGACGACACCGCCCTGGGCGGCGCCGCGAGGCGTGCCGGCACCCTGGGCGGCCGCGCGCGCGGGCGCGCCGCGGCCGGCGAAGGCATCGCCGCAGCCCTCGGAAGGCCCGGCCCGCACCGGAGCGGCCCGCCGAGGGCCCGCCGAGGATCCGCCGAGGGCCGTCGGCGAGCCGTCGGCGGGCCGTCTGCTGCTTCTGCTGCTTCTCCTTCTCGTCTCCTCCTGCTCCTCCTCCTCCTCCTAGTTCTCCTCCTCCTCCTCCTCCTCCTCCTCCTCGTCCTCCTCCTCCTCCTCCTCCTCCTCCTCCTCCTCCTCCTCCTCCTCCTCCTCCTCCCCCTCCTCCTCCTGCTCCTTTCCTCCTCCTCCTCCTGCTTCTCCTCCTCCTCTTCTTCCTCCCCCTCCTCTTCTTTCTCCTCCTCCTCCTCCTCATAGTCCTCCTCCTCCTCACCATCATCAGCAGCATCATCATAATCAGCATCAACAGCATCATCAACATCATCATCATCATCATCATCATCATCATCATCATCATCATCATCATTATCATCACCATCACCATCACCATCACCATCACCATCATCACCGATCATCCTTCTCCTCCTCCCCATCATCATCAGCAGCCGCATCATCATGTTCGTCATCGTAATCATCGTCATCTTCATCATCGTCACCACCATCATCGTCATCACCACCCCCAGCACCATCATCATCAACATCGTCATCATCATGAGTATCACCATCAGCATCATCATCACCAGCCTCATCATCACCATCCTGCTTTTCCTCCTCCTCCTTCTCCTCCTCCTAGTCCTCCTCCATCATCAGCAGCATCATCAGCAGCATCATCACCATCATCATCCTCGACATTATCATCACCATCATCTTCATCTCCGATCATCACCTTTCTCCTCCCTATCATCGTCATCAGCATCATTATCAACATCGTCATCATCAGCATCATCATCATGATCGTCAACACAATAATCGTCATTCGCATCACCACCATCATCGTCATCACCACCACCAACACCATCATCATCATCATCATCATCATCGTCATCATCTTCAGTATCACCACCAGCACCATCACCACCAACATCAACATCGTCATCGTCATCGTCGTCATCGTCGTCAGGGTCATCACCACTATCATCACCATCGCCATCATTACCACCATCCTCATCACCATTACCATCATTATCTTCCTCCTCCTCCTCATCGTCGTAATCATCAACACCTATCATCGTTTGCTTCCCTCGGGGGTTACCTCTCTTCCCCCATTCTGCCCTCTTCGTGTCCGGCTGTGGCCTGCAGCCATTTTGGCTTAGTGCGTGACCCCAAGGAGTCACTGAGGTGACGAGCGTGACCTTCCGAAAATCAAGTTTATCCTCCCACAGTCCCTTCTGTCTCCCAGGGCCTCCCTGACCCTTGACAGTGGTAAGCTGAGCCCGTGGTTGACGAGTGGCCTGTTGCCGAGGTGGCGAGTTATTCTACAGAACGGCTGGCGCCATGAATCTTGGTGCCCCAGAGAGTGCGCGCTGCCGTCGGCATGCCGACGGACATCGAGGCTCGAACGAGAGACTCAGAAGTGCAGACGGACGAGCAGCATGAGTCTTGGGATCAGAACGCTTGGGAGCAGCACGACCCCTGGGAAGTGTCCAGCCGGGACAGGTGGTGCGAGGACGGTTGGGTCACCAATTTGCGGCGCGGGTGGGCCTTAGACTTGGCAGACGGCTGGTGGTCGGCATGGGATCAGCGCAGTCGCGACTACGGCCCGCCCCCACGCTTCATCGGTTCAGAGCACGGGGAGCTGCATTCAAAAAATTCGAGGGCCTGGTCTCGGAGGACAGGACATGTGTTGTCGACGCAGGCTTCTCGCGTGATCGAATCGCAGCCAGCGGAGCTGCAATTGAAGTTCAAAGCGGTGAGGGCCACGCTGGATAACGATGTCGGGGTCGAGAAACTGATTGCGCACCCGTGCGTTCTCAACGGCGAGCGCCCCGGGGACACGGACTGGATCTCCCACTCACTCGCGTTGTTCGACTACATGATTCGAAAGGGAGACGATCACCGACGACGTCCTGCGCAAGCGCGCGCAGCTGACCGACGCGGGGGCACGAGGACTCGGACTTGTGCGTCCAGACAACGTCCGAGCCAGGTGCCTGGGGGAGGGGCCGAACCTACCCGCACAGAAGAAGATCAACATGAGGACCCTGGTAGGCGGCCGGCTCGATGCGAGCTCGATCCGCGCAGCGCCTCGACGTCGCGGATAAGCTCATCCTCCCGGCCGCCCCGCCGCAGATCGCGAAGGCGTTCCTGGCCGACGAGAGCTTCTCAGCCCCGGAGCTCGGTCGCCTTCCGGAAGATCAGGGCACGCTTGATCATGATGGTGATGATGATCACATCGAGCTTCCAGAGGACGATGCCGTAGCATTCTTGGCCGCCACAGACGCTCTGGAGCTCGACGAGTTCGAGACGCTAGACGTCTTCGCGGCCGTTGCGGGAGAGAAGTTCGGCAGGGATCGCGGGCGCACCTGGGCAGACTCTCGGAAGCTAAAGTTGGCGAAGAAGACTGATCGTGAGTTTTTCGATTGGAGAAAGGCCGCTCGACCCGGATTCTGAAAAGCTGGTGGGATAGATTTTAGCAAGAAGAGTCGTTGTGCAAATTGTGGAGAAAAGGGCCACTGGGCTGATCAGCGCAAGAACCACACATGAGCAAGGCCGATCGGTCGGCCCGCGAGAAGGAGGGCAAGACCTCTCAGCCGATCTCGGGGTTCACGTACTGCTCCGTGAACGAGGGCGGGGGCTCCTCTGCGTCGTTGAGCCTAGCCTCGGGGTCGATCCTAACCGAATGGAACCAGAAGATCATGCAGCACTTAGGAGACGGTCTCTCACTAGCCGCGGTCACGTTACAGAAGCTAGGCGCCCGCGCGCTGGTCGACACGGCTGCTGGACAGGCACTGATTGGGAAGGTCAACGCCGGGGAGCTGGACCGAGCGCTGCAGGCTCACGGGCACAGGATCCACTTCGACTGGAGCCCAGCGGTGGGCATTCAGGCCTCCGGAGTGGGCGGCCGCGCGGTCCCTATTGGCAGAGCGTGGGCCCCCACTCCCTCGGAGGTTGCGAGGCCGTCGAGTTCCTGGTGCTGGAAGGCTCGTGTCCGCCTCTACTTCCAGCGAAGCTTCTGTCCGCTCTCAACGCGATCATCGACCTCCAGAGGGACCTGGTGACTGTGCGAGTGGCTGGGAAGATCTCAGAGGTGAAGCTGGCGCGTCATCGTTCAGTCGATTTCGTTCAGCGCCCAGCCAGCGACTTCCCCCTGGCCCCCGAGATCCAGCAGAAGATGCCAGTCAGCCAGCTGCTCGTTGAGGACCGCCGCGGGGGTGGGGGAAGGGCCGGAGGGGAAGACAGGTTAGCGCTTCAGCCCAGTCAGTTCCCACCCCGCTCCTTTCTCTCCCCGGAGTCTCCTGATTCCCAGGGCGTAAACGACAGCGGGCCCAGCCGTTATCCGGAGTTCTCGGCTCAGCCAGCTTCGAAGGTCTCATCTCAGGAGGGGGGCGCCGAGTCCGATGGCCCCCCATTCAGCGAGCAAGCCAGGCCGCCCGGCAGCGCGGGGCAAGTCGCCTCATGTCAGCCGTGCGCGGACGGCGCCGGCCAAGAAGGTGAGCTTCGACTTGGGCCACCGGCGCGAGGGGGCCCACCAAGCGATGAAGTGATCGACGTCGAGATGGGCGACTGGGAGCAGCTGTCGGAGACCAGGCTCAATCCGGCTTTCGAGGAGACGCTGGAGAGGGAGGCCATGGCCGAGCTCGAATCGCAGTGGTTTCTGATTTACAGCGGCAGCCTTAGACGGTCTCCTAGATCACGCTCCCGCGCAGCCGTCGGTTCCCCGCAAGGTGCGACAGGCAGCCGCCCGGGCCCTAGATGGCGCCGGCCTTCGCTCGGGGCGCCGGGCTCGGCGGAATCTAGTTCTCAGGGCTGGAAGGAGGAGGGGGGGTGTTTTGGCTTTGCAGGTCGTCAGTCCGGCTAAGGTCACAGCCGAGCTGGAGCGACGGGGCCGCGGGGTTTCTGCCCCGCTCGATCTCATCATGGGCGCTGACCTCCTCTCTCCTGCGGGCCAGGTCAAGCTGTGGAGGCAGCTCGAGGCCGATGCTCCCCTGGTGGTCATCATGACTCCGATGTGCAAAACCTTTAGCGCGCCCCAGCCCTCCAACTGGGGGCGGATGAATCCCCTGAGAGAGAAAGAAGAAGAGGCCAGAGGGTCAGCGGCGACGCATCTGTGTGCGAAGATAGACGAATTCCAGGTGGACCACACATCCGCCCTCTGCGTCCCACTGGGGGCTCGAGTGCATCGGGGCTATTTCTAAACGGGCCGATGTTCGGATGGCCCGTCTGGACCAGTGCGCGCGCGGGCTGGCGGCCGGGAACCTGGGGCCCGCCAAGAAACCGACTACCATCATGTCCAACTTGCCCGAGTTTCTAGCTCATGGTCAGCGTCGTTGTTCCTCGGACCATGCCCATGTCGCCCTCCTTGGCGGCGCCAGGACTTCCGCCGCTGAGAAGTTCCCAGACGAGCTGATCAGTGGTCTGGCCTCTGGAGTAGAGGATGGCGCCTGGGCCTTCCATCGTGGACGGCGGAGCTCGGACTCCGACCGTCTCGCGTTCTGCGAGGGCGAGGGTCAGCATTCGGATCAGGACAGTTGGAGTTTTCCTTTGGGAGAGGGGGACCCCGAGGTCTCGGAAAGGGGGCTCGTCGGAGAACCCCCGGGAGCCCCGATCGCGGGCTCGCCTCGACTCGGCCCCGGGACCTGAGACCGAAAAGCTGGACCAGGGGCTCTAGAAGGAGATCGCTCGACTCCATGTCAACCTTGGGCACCCCTCAAACGAAGATTTCCTCGGGGCTCTGCGAGTAGCTGGCGCGCGTTTAGAAGTCTTGCGGTGGGTGAGGGACCAATTTCGATGCGATCAGCGTGCTTCTCACTCCAGGGCCGGGTGGAGGCGAAAAGCACACCTTCCCCACGCATGTGCATTCAATGAAGTGGTGGCTGTGGACCTGTTCAACGTGGATATCGATGGCAAGAGTGTGCCGGTGATTAACCCGATCGATCACGGGACCTCGTTTCAGGTGCGCCGATCCTCGCCGACGATGCGGCAAAGTCGGCCTGGGGAGCTTTTCTTCGGTGGTGGGTTCGCTGTTTTGGAGCTCCGGAGGCCCTTATCCGGAGGCCCTTATTTGCGACGGGGGGGGGGGGGGATTTGAGGCCATCTTTGCCGGTGTGTGTGTGCGTGTGCGTGTGTGCGTGCGTGAGCATCTGGGTATCGCGCAGCATGTCATTCCCGCCAGCTCGCCTCACCAGAATGTCACGTGCGAGCGCCACGAAGTCATTGTGACGGATCCGATCGACCTGATTGGAACTGAGGACGTCTCGACGCGAACCATTGACTTAGATGCGGCGGTCAGAGAGTTTGCGCGCCAGCAGTAGATCAGGGAGGAGGCCCGTCGAGCCCTCGCTAGTTTAGATGCTCAATCGCGAGTTGCTGAGGCGGCGAGGGCGCGGCCCCGCGTGCAGCGCGTCTTCCGCCCAGTTGACTGGGTGCACGTGTTTAGGCGTCTCACGGCGTGCAATCGCTCTCACTCGCTGCAGAGGGACAGGTGGGCGGGTCCGGAGGCGCCCGTGCGGGGGGGGATTGGGTTGCGATGAGGGCCAAGCTTCTCTAATGCACGGCCGAGCAAGTCAGGCCAGCCACCCGGGCCGAGTCGATGGGAGCAGAACCCCTTGACAGTCCCGCCGTCGGTCGGCTTAGAGAAGAGGTCCGCAGCCCTGGGAAGAGGGTCGGGGCGGTGGACGTGGCGCCCGAAGGGCCCCCGCTTCCCGAGGCCGACGACGCTCCCGAGAACGATCGCGCCGCGGACCCGTCCGATCAGGTCTCCGCCAGGCGTCTCGACCCGGGTCCGTCCGTTTCCCCATGAGCCAGAGGGCTTTCGGATGACATTCGCCTCCCCTTGGTCTCCGGGGACTCCGTTCCTGGAGGGTCTCTGGTCCCGGGTGGGGGTTCGGCGCCGCCCCGACTCGTCTCGGCCAGCCCTCGAGGGCCGAGGAGCGAGACCAGGCCCGCCAGTGAACCCGGGAGAGGTTCCGCGGATAAGAAGCCCAGACTCACCCCAATAGAAGAGCACGAGGGGGAGGCGCCTTCGGTTAGACAGAGGGTAGCCGTGATCGAGGGGCCTCCCGAGTCCGCGCAGCCGTCCAGCGGGGCATCGCCCAGCAGAGCCTGGCCTGGCCATCCTGCTGAACTGGCCCCGCCTGGGCTCAGCCCCCCCTGGGCTGCTCGACCCGGCGACTTCCGGCCAGCTTCCCTCGGGCGCGCCATTTCCCTGTCCGCCGAGCGACGGGCTCCAGCGGATGACGTTCCCGTGGGGGGACTCGTTTTTGTTGCCCTCCAGGCCCATCGGCTCTGGTCGCGACATTTCGGCGCCGCGCGCGCGGCGCCCGCCCGAGCTCCCCCCCCGAAGACCGAGCGCGAAGCAGCTCCCCGGACCGATCCCTCGGGGGCGACCCGGGGGTCTGGGCGGCCGAGGCGGCGGAGGGGGCGGAAGCTGCCGAAGGCGAAGACGAGTAGAGGGCCCCTGGCGACGCCCAAGACGACGCCATGATTCAAGAGCTTCAGGAGTGGATCCCAGGAGGAGGAGCCCCCGAGCTGCTGACTTTCCTTGCTGACCTCGCCGGTCCGGATGAGACCAAGGCGACCTTCGCGAGTTCAGGTCCCCGCCAGCATCTTCCTCAGAAGCCCCAGGGGGCCGAGGTCCGTCTCAAGGACCTGAGCCCCGAGGATCGGGTCCGATTTGTGATTTCAGATGCTAAGGAATGGGGGGCGACGTTGGCCGCGGGCGCGGCGCGCGTCCTCGCGTCTTTGAGCGTGCGTCGGCGCTTCGCCGACAGGGCCCTCTCGTCGAGGATGGTTCGCCGTTTGAAGCCAGTCGAGGGGGCCGGGGCCCATCCAGAACCGAAGTCCAGATGGTGCGTGCATGGCCGTCAAGACCCTGACAGCGCGTCTCTAGAACTTCATGCCCCGACCCCCCAGTCCGAGAGTGGTCTCGTGTGTCTCCAGATCGCCGCCTCGTCTGGCTAGTCTGTCGCTACAGCTGATGCTATGAACGCGTTCTGCCGGAGTCAGGAGCTGGAGCGACCACGCGGAGCAATCTGCGTTGAGCCGTGCTCGGACCTCCCTGTGGGCCCGGACCAGCTCATCGATCTCATTGCGCCGGTGTGCGGGCTACATGGCGCCCCGCTCTTTTGGCATCGGACTCTGACAGACTGGCTCAGGGCCGAGGGCTCTGTCAAATCTCTTCTGGAGCCGCGCCTGTGGCTCCAGCGCGACCCCATGGGGGCCCTTGTGGGCCTGGTCCTGATTGAGGTGGAGGATCTGATCATCACCGGACGGTCAGAGTTTCAAGAGCGCTTTAAAGGAAAGGTGACCGCCTGGTTCAAGTTCGGGAAATGGAGGATTGGAGAAGCCGATTTTGCCGGCCGTCACATCTGTCAGCACAAGGATCGCATCGTCGTTGGCCAGGAGACCTATATCAGAGAACGACTTTCGCCGATGCCCTTGGACAGATCCCGTCGTGCTGATCCGGACGTTCTCAATCCCTCGGAGGTCAGATTATATCGAGTTGCTGTCGCCCAGGTGCAGTGGTTCGCACGTGAGTCAAGACCGGACGTGGCGGGCGGAGCCTCCATTCTGGCCGGCGCTATGCCGGCCCCAACCGTCAGTCACGCCATGGCGCTCATAAAGGTTTGCAAGTACCTTAAGGCCACTGCGTCGCAGCGCGTGACAATTCGGGCCCTCGACCCCCACTCCCCTGTTTTTGTTGCGGCGTCTGACGCGTCTGGCCCCAGGCCTGCGAGTCGCGGGGGATCCAGGGGGGCCTGGATCGTGATGGGGGCGGACGCTGCGTTTCGATCCAGCCGGAGGACGGAGAGCTCGGCGTTGTCCCGGAGGCCCCAGCGGCTGAAACGGGCTATCAGCTCGACGGTGTCTGCCGAGACCCTGGCCCTCAGTGGGGCCATTGCGGAGGCTCAATGGCTCTAGGTGTTTTGGAGCGACGCGGTCTTCGGAGATGTGGACCGCCCCTCCAGGAACACTGATGCGTCTCCATTCTCAGTGGTGACGTCTTCGAGTTGCAAGCTCCATGGGCAGGCTGCCTCGCGTCGGCGGTGGACGCCAAGTCTGTTTCTGACACTCTTTCGAGGAATGCCGCGGGCTCTCGCTCGGATTGGCGAAGCTCGATCGAGCTCGCGGTCATCCGCGACTCTTTGTTCGCCGTGGGGTCGCAAGTCCGTTGGGCCCCCCGCGGCAGGACGCCGGCTGACCCCTTGACGCGCGCTGACCCGTCGAAGTCCAATTTAGCGTTGCACGATTTATGGTGCTGGGGGACCTGGGGGGGCACCTAGACGAAAGATCTCTCAATCAGGCCCTAAAGTCCAGATCCAGAGGAGCCAGTCGCAAGGCGCTATTAGACGAGGACGAGGCCCGGAGAAGAGGCGAAGAGGAGGACTCTACTAGGAAGAGGGATCAGAAGACCCATGGAGGAGGAGAGGAGGAGGAGGAGTAGGTGGAGGCCACGGCTTATGAACACACTAACGAGGCTACGAGGGGCCACTTCGCGAACGAGAAGAAGGAAGAGGGAGGAGAGGAGGAGGAGGAGCAGAGGACAGAACCGACAGGAAGGCCCGAGGCCAGCGCGCGGCGCCCGATGCCGCTGGAGGCCGGGCCCCACCCGATGAGAGTGACCCTGTCGCTTGCGGAGTCGAACCCGATAAAGTTGGGCCCGCTGTCATCGTTTGCTTCCCTCGGGGGTTGCCTCTCCCCCCCCCTTCCCCCCTCTTCGTGTTCGACTGTGGCTTGCAGCCATTTTGGCTTAGCGCGTGACTCCGAGGAGTCACTGAGGTGACGAGCGCGATCTTCTGATAAACCAATTTATCCTCCCACAGTCCCTTCTGTCTCCCAGAGCCTCCCTGACCCTTGACACACCATCATCACCCTCGCCACTCGTCTCTACCATCTCTCATCTTCTCTCTCGCCATTTTTTTTTCTCTCTCTCTCTCTCTCTCTTTCTCTGTCTCTCTCCCTTTTTCTCTGTCTTTCTCTCGCTCGCAAGGCATGTGCGACCTCTCCCCTTCTTCCTCGTCCTCCGCCTCCTCCTCCTCCTCCTCCTCCTCATTCTCTTCCTCCTCCTGCTCCTCCTCCTCCTCCTCGGCCGCCGCCTCTCCCCTACCCCACGCGGCGTCCTCATCCCCCTGCTCCTCCTCCTCCTCCTCATCCTCCTCCTCCCTCTCTTCCTCCTTCGTGCCCTCGCCCCTCTCTGCCAAACCGCCCCCCCTTCCCCCGCCCCCTCCCTTCCGTCCCCTCTCGCACCCTTTGCCTTGCTGCCCCCTCGTCCTCCCTCGCCGATTTTCCCATCCATTCCCCTTCAGCCCCCCTCTCCGTTCCACCCCCTTCGCACTCTGTAAACGCAGAGGAGAAAGAGTAAGAGGATGAGTTGGACAGGATGAGGAGGAGCGGGAGCAGGAGCAGGAGCAGGAGCAGGAACAGGAGCAGGAGCAGGAGCAGGAGGAGGAGGGGGAGGAGGAGGAGGAGGAGGAGGAGGAGGAGAGGAGGAGGAGGAGGAGGAGGGGGAGGGAGGACGAGAATAATGAAACCCTTGCGGCAGAAGACCCTCGGCAGCTTTGCACAGTTACGATGGCAGCCACGATGGGGTGAGGATCGCGATAGAGGATGGGGGGCCAGAGCGAGCGGGATAGGGCAAGGGACAGGGATAGAAGTAGGGGTGTAGAGCTGGGGATATAAGAATCAGCGTGTGTGTATATATACCTATATATATAACTAGAGAGAGAGAGAGAGAGAGAGAGAAAGAGAGAGAGAAAGAGAAAGAGACCTCAGGGGACGGAGATTGGGATGGAGGTAGCGATTCGTAACGATAGGGAGGATGCAGGCTATCGAATACAGGGCAGGGATAGGGATGAAAAGCACATGGATATGTAGGCATAGAGGCATAATTCTAGGGACAGCAAGGTGGACGGCAACGAGAGGCCACACCGCACCACCGATTTTGGCTTAGGCCGCGAGGGGCCACACCGCCCGACCGACTTCGGCTTAGGCCACGGGCGGCCACGCCGCCCGACCGATCCCCGAGCCGGCAGTCCACTGGCGCCAGAAGCCCAGCTTGTAACGTATAGCGTGGTCGCCCGAGGCTCATTGTTGGCGGCCGCCCCGTGGCCACCACGTACGACAGATACTACGCACGCACACGTCGTAGTATTAGGCATCGTAGTAATCTTGCGACAGCGATATAAGTATATATCTGTATATGCATACGACGCACGCTGATCAGTAGAGCAGTCAGTGCTTTTACAAACGAAAGTCATTAGCGATCGTCATCGGACGAGTCGCAGTACGAACCGGGATCTTACGAATGCGAGAGTGGCTTGTGACTCGAATCAAGGGAGGAAAAAAAACCGGACCGGACGATTGGCGTTCTTTGAACGGCTTTGGGCGTTTACTAAACAGCCCTGCCCTGTTCGATTCCTTCAGTGGGGGCGTTTAGTAAACGACTTCGCGTGCTGAGGTGGTTATTATGGGGGTGGATGTTTTGCCCTCTATCGAATGCTAGTAGTTCTGGCAAGACGAGTGCTGCCGATGCGCGCGACCACGGGAGACCACGCGCGACCACGGGAGGCCGCGAGGGGGGCCCGGGAGACCACGGCGGGCCAAAGCGCCCGACCAAGGCTCAGATCCCGCGATCCCCGCACTCGGGTTGTCTCAGAAGACAGGTGCGGGGAACTGTGCGCACAACCAGAGGCAACGCCAGGAAGGGCAGGAGGGGGAGGAGGGGGAAGGCGAGGAAGGGGAGGGGGGGAGGAGGGGAGGAGGAGGATGAGAGGAGGAGGAGAGGGAGATGAGGAGGAGAGGAATGGAGGAGGAGGAGAGGAGGAGGAGGAGGAGGGGGAGGATGAGGAGGAAGAGGAGGAGGGAGGAGGAGGAGGAGAAGAGGAGAGGAGGAGCGGGAGGACGGGGAGAGAGGGGGGGAGAGGAAGAGAAGGAAGAGGAGGAGGAGGAGAGGAGGAAGAAGAGGATGAGGAGGAGGAGAGGAGGAGCAGAGGCAGGAGGAGGAGAGGAGAGGGGGAGGAGGAGACGGAGGAGAACCGTTCCTTCACTGCCCGTGCCCTCTGCCCATCCAGCGCGGGCGTCCGCGTGGACTCCGGCCGCGGCGGCTCGGCACCCCGAGGTCCAAGCAGCGCCACCTCGGCCTCAACGTCTTCGTCGTCAGGCGCCTGCTTCGGCTTTGCCCACCTCCTCGCTCCCCCTCCTCAGCCGCCCTCGCCGCCCGTCCTCCCACGCTCCCCCCTCCTCTTCCTCCCTTGGTTTTTTTTTTTATTTTTGTTTCCCCCCTTTCCTCCTCCTCCTCCTCCCCCTCCTCCTCTCCTCCTTCTTTCTCATCCACTGTGTGTTGATCTCCACTGGGTGCGCCCGCGATGTCGCCCCGCGCCGGCTGCCAGGGGCTGCCCAACGGGCCCGGCCGCCCCGCGAGCCCCGCTGCGGCCTTGCCGCGTGAGTGCGCCTCCCCTGCTTCGCTTCCGCTTCTCCGCGGCCGCCCCCGCCCCTCGTCTTCGGCTCCTCTCCTGCACGCGGGACAGTTCGCAATGCCGTGGCCTGGGTTGCCTGGACGCGCGTGCGGACCGCCCCTGCCGCGCTACGACGCAAGAAAGTGTGTTGATCTCCTCGCCCTCCTCCTTCTCCTCCCTTTCGTCGTCCTCCTCGTCGTCCTCGTCGTCCTCCTCCTCCTCCTCCTCCTCCCTCCTCCTCCTCCTCCTCCTCCTCCTCCTCCTCCCCATCTCGTCCTCCTCCTCCACCTCCTCCTTCTCTCTCCCTCTCCTCCTCCTGCTCCTGCTTCCTTTCCTTGTCCTCCTCCTCCTCCTCCTCCTGCTCCTCTCCCTTTCCTCCTCCTCCTCCTCCTCTTCCTTTCCTCTTCCTCCTCCTCCTCCTCCTCCTCCTCCTCCGCGACACTTTTTGGCGCCCCCTCCCTCCGAAGGGGTTGACCGGAGGCCTCCGCTGGTCTCGCTGCAGGGCCTCGGCGCGGTGGCCTCCAGAGCTCTGGATGAGTACTGGTCAGAGAAGGAGGGGGGAGGGGAACAAAGACCACGGAGGAGGGGAGGAGGAGGGAGGGGAGGGAGGGGAGGGAGGAGGGAGGGAGGGAGGGAGGGAGGGAGGGAAGGAGGGAGGGTAGGGAGGAGGGAGGAGGGGAGGGAGGAGAGAGGAGGAGGAGATGAGGAGGAGGAGGAGGGGGGAGAGGAGGAGTAGGAGGAGGAGGGAGGAGGAGGAGGAGGAGGAGGAGGAGGAGTGGAGGAGGAAAAGGGGGAGGAGTAGGAGAAGGCGGTGGTGGGGAGAATGAGGAGGAGCAGGAGGAGGAGGAGGAGGAGGAGGAGGAGGAGGAGGAGGAGGGGGAGGAGGACGAGGACGAGGACGAGGAGAAACGGGGCGGGGGGCAGGCTGTGTTTCCGCTTGACCGTGGTAGCGGGGGAGGGGGAGGAGGAGGAGGAGGAGGAGGAGGACGAGGAGGAGGAGGAATGATAGTATTAATATTATTAATCTTAAACCTGAAAAGCAATACTAATAATAATACTAATAAGTATAGTAATATTAATAATATCCATACTGGTACTATTACTAATAATATTACTAACCGTACTAATAATACGAATACTACTAATACTACGAATACAACTGATACAACTACTAATACTAATACTAATACTAATGTTCATACTAATACTACAACTAATACCAAGACAAATACAGATGCTAAACTTCATACTGCCGCCGTTTGCGAAATAAACGCCCACGTGTGGAAGTACCGAGATCCCCGCCCCGCGCCCCGCATTTCAATGTTGGCCACCGAACACGCCGAAGGGGAGTGCGAAGCGTTGCGAAATAAACGCCCACTTATGTTGGACTGCCCAGCCCTTCCCGTCAACCTTGAAATACGGGGGGAAGGGGGCGCGCTTCGTCGTCTTGTTTTCGATCCCTAAGATGGGCGTTTATTTCGCAAACGGCGGTAACAATGATATTAATAATAGTAATAGTGATACTGATAATGATAATATGAATAGTACTAGTAGTAGTCATCATAACAATATGAATACTTTGAACGATACTAAGCATACTCATAGTAATAGTAAGCATAAACATAAGCATAAGCAGACTACGAATCATCATAATAGCATGAATAATAAAACGATCAATCGGATTAACAGTATTAGTGATAACGATAAAAGTGATCATAATAATCATACTAATACTAATGTTGAGAAGAAGACAAAGAAGAATGAGGAGGAGGAGGACAAGAAGGAGGAGGAGGAGGAGGAGGAGGAGGAGGAACAGGAGAGGAGGAGAAGGAGGTGGATGTCGAAGTGGAGGTGGGGGAGGAGGCGGGGGGGTACCAGAGTAAACCCAAGATGTATCAACGATGTTGCAGTAAAGCTTCCCTCCAAGCTCCCACCGCACAGGTTCCTAAGAGAGTCTGGCTTCACTGCTGGAAGTGGCCCATTCGCAGACAATCGTCTGGGAGTCCTCAACCGTGCCACGACTTTTTGTAGTCGGCGGCCGTGAGAGCTCCAAACGGCGGTCAGGCGGCGGCGGGTCTCGCCGGGGCACAGCCACGCACCAGGGGAACGCCGGGGAGGGAGGGCCGGAGGGGACTGGGGGAGGGAGGCCCACTCAGGCCGTGAACGCCGTCGCGTGCGTGCCGAAGCCGCGTGCCAAAGCACAGTTCTTGCGACTTCAACGCCGCAGAACTGCGTGACGGTTGCATCTTGACAGCCATCAATCGTGCCAGAGCACCATTATTGGGACTCCATCACAGCGAATCAGCGTGATTGTGGCGTTTTGAAGAGGAGCCACCAGCCATCCGTGAGGCCGCTGCAAGTTTCAAAGGCGACAGGCGACAGTCGCGGCGCTACGGCGAGAGCCACATTTTGAAAATTGCATGTCCTCCTTTCGCGAAGCTGATGCAAACCGTTAAGGGGACATGTGCGCGGCGCTCAGGGGAAAGTGACATGTTCAAGCCACCCGCCATCCATCTGTGAAGCTGCTGCAAACTTTGAAGGCGAATGTGTGCGGCGTTGGGGCGAAAGCAGCAATTTGAAAACCACACACCCTCCATCCGTGAAGCTGTTCCGCCCTACAGATACGTGCTGGGGAGCGACAGGGAGGAGTTCTTTCTAAGGAACATGGATGGGGGAGGAGGAGGATGAGGAGCAGGAGGAGGAGAAGGAACAGAAGACAGGGGAGGAGGGTGAATCTGATGACGGTGGTGATGGTCATGAGGAGGAGGACGAGAAGGAGAAAGAGGGAGAAAAATAGTAGGAGGAAAAGGCAGGGGAGGAAAAGGCAGGGGAGGAGGAGGACGGTGAGTTGGAGGCGGGGAGGAAGAAAAGGCAGGGGAGGTGGGAATATGAGAGTGAGCTTTTTCTGAGATCGCTGGGGTGAGGGGATGTGTCCCGGCCGGCTCACCCCAAAGTCGGCGGGGAGGGATTCAGACACCCCCCCTTCCACTGTGAAGGCGAGGGAGGGGGTTCAGAACGCCTTCCCCTTCTCGGCGTCGGCAAGCGACGACGACGAGGACCACAAAGGCGACGACGCCCGGCGCCTGCAAACGATGACGACGACGACGACGACGACGACGACGACGACGACGACGACGACGACGACCTTGCCCACGACGGCGACGGGATATCCCGCCCACCCGCCCGACCGACGGGCTCGCCCAAGACGACGACGACGACGACGACGACGACGACGACGACGACGACGACGACGACGACGACGACGACGACGACGAGAGGGCTGGGAAGGGGGCGGGGTCCCGGTCTTGGAGAGGGGGTAGTTTCGAAGGAGGGGGGGGGGCGGTTCCCGAGCGAGGGAGGTTGGTTCCAGCGCGGGTGCGGCCACGATCCCTTGGCAGAGTTGCCCCGGCGAGTGACCCCTGCCACGTTACATCGTCAGGGCCGCGCTGTGGGCACCGGGCTTCGGTGGAGCTCCCACAGGGTGAAGTCGGGCCTGTCCCTCTACAGGAGGAATATCCAAACATAGTCCAAAAATAGTCAGGGGGCGATTTTTTGAGTATTTTTGTTGACTGTATTTGAAAATTCTTTGACTATTTTTAGTTTTTCCTCGAACATCCCCCTGTAGGAGGACAGGCCCGACTTAGCCGCGGGGCCGCGAGGGGTGCGAGCGGTGTGTGCCGGCAGGGGCTCCGGAGGCGCGTGCAGGCCCTGCCGCTATGAGGGCCTGCGGGTGGAGCTCCCCATATGGGGCCACGAGGCGTGTGAGAGGTGCTTGCCCAGACATGATGGCGTCGCCAAAAAACCAGGAGGAGGAGGAGCAGGAGGAGGAGGAGGAGCAGGAGCAGGAGGAAGAGGAGGAGGAGGAGGAGGAGGAGGAGGAGGAGGAGGAGGAGGAGACCCAGACCCAGACCCAGACGTGATGGCGTCGTTAAAAAATCAGGGCGGGAGGTTTTTCGCAATTTTCGGCCCCTGGGGGCCCTCGCCGGGCCTCGGGACCGTCAAAAAACGACCCAGCATGAAAAGCCGGCCCCGGGGAAAGGGTCGGGACTTCCAGGGACGCCGTCCTGAACAAATCAGGACGTCGCATGTCTGGGTGCCGACATGGGCGGGGGAACCGCATGCGAACCCCCCCTCCTGGGGTCCTCGGTGGAGTTCCCCATGGGGCCACGAAGCGTGTAAGGGGTGTGTGCCGAAACGGGTGGAGAGCAGCATGCGAAGCCCCCTCTCCTGGGGGGTGTCGGTGCAGCTCCTCGTGGGGCCACGAAGCGTGTGCGGCATGCGTGCCGAAATGGGTGGAGAACGCCATGCGAAACCCCCTCCCGTGGGGGGTTCGGTGCAGTTCCCTGTGGCGGCACGAATCCTCTGGGATTTCGGTGGGGCTCCCTGTCGGGCCACGACACGTGTGAGGAGCGTGGACGGCCACAATCAAACTCCCTTCCTTGGGGGTTCGGTGGAGCTCCGTATGGGGCCACGAGGCGCGCGAAGGGTGTAATGGAAAACGCAGCACGCACAACCCTCTCCTGGGGGGCCCGGTGGAGCTCCCCATGTGGGGGGAGGTCTGAAGCGGCTTGGGGCTCTCGCGGGGCGGTCTGGGTGCTTTCCTGACCGTTGTGGGCATGCTTTCGTGCTGTTTCTTTTTCGGGGGGGGTCTCTCTCTCTCTCTCTCTCTCTCGCTCTCTCTCTCTCTCTCTCTTTATTTACTTCTCTCTCCCTCTCTCTCTCTCTCTCTCTCTCTCTCTTTATATATATATGTGTGTTCTTGATGTTTCTTTCCCTCTCGCTCTCTCTCTCTCTCTCTGTTCTCTCTCTCTCTCTGTCTCTCTCTCTCTCTCTCTCTCTCTCCTCCATCCCTCTGCCTCTGTCTCTCTCTCTCTTTCTCTCTTTCTCTCTCTCTCTCTCTCTCTGTCTTTCTCTCTCTCTCTCTCTGTCTCTCTCTCTCTCTCTCTCTCTCTCTCTCTCTCTCTCCCCCATCTCTCTGTCTCTGTCTCGCTCTTTTTTTGTTTTTCTCTCTCTCTCTCTGTCTCTCCCTCTCTCTCTCTCTTGCTTTTTTGTCTCTCCTTTTCTCTCTTTCTCTCCCTTTCTCTCTTTCTCTCCCTTTCTTTCCCTCTCTCGCCCTCTCCAAGCCCCTCCATCAGTTTTTGGCGCCAGACGAAACGAGCGGCTCCAGACGATAGCGACGACGAAGCACCAGCGGCCACCTGGACATCACTTTCGAGCCCGTGGCTGCACGGACGCGCTGCAGCGGGGCCTTTTGCGCTCGAAGCCTATCATCCTTCTTCTTCTCAGTATAGGTATTATTATTTTTTCTGCTTATTCTGAGTCTTATTTTCCTCCTGCTCTTGCTCTTTCTATTAGGCCACCGCCTCCTGAGGCATGGCCTTGTCCTCCTCGTCCTTCGCCTTCGCTGCACGTGGAGGGGGCTCTCCCCGCCGGACGGGGCCCCCGTGTGCGGTCCAAGACGGATCCCGCAATGGGCGTCCAAGGCGCGGCTTTGGCTAGCGAGGCCCTGCGCATCCAAATTTCTGGACCAGGCGTCACCCCGATAAGAGTATCCTGGCAGAGTTGGGACCCTTGAGTTCGGGGGTGGCAAAGAGGGGGGTGATGACTAGGGGGGGTGGTTATCATGGCGTGGGCCATGATATTTCCTCAGATTTCATGGCGCCTCTTCTTATTTCATTACGTTCCTGGTCTCGCCCCTGGGCCGCGCACATGCCGCTGGCCATGATTTGCGCCCCGCCCTCTTGGACGCCCCCATCTTAGCCGCCCCCGATGAGTGTCCTTTACCTTCTCCTTCTACAGCCGGGCCGAGGTGTAAGATCGAGATCGGCTCCGGGAGGGTGCCCTGATGTTCTTCGTGCTTGTTGGATGTTCTCGTGCACCCTGGGGAGGGTGCCCTTGGATGTCGTGTGTGCTTTGGCTGGCGGAGGGTCTCATGTCCTTGAAGGGTGCTCTTCTGGCCCAAGTCTCTAGGCCTCCTAGATGGGCTCGGAGTAGATGGGGTCGGATGAGCGCGCCGCATCGCCGATCTTCTCGATGTGGAGCCCAATTTCCCCACGCCGACGTCGTCGATGCCTCGCCGACGTCGGCGACGTATCCCCGATGCATCGGCGATGCGGCGCGATCCTCCGACCCCATCTACTCCGACCCCATCTAGGATCCGCAGCTGCCATCTATACACCACCACCGTGCCCGGCCAGGGCCACCCTGGGCTCCACGATGGTGTACATGCCCTTCTGGCCTCGGCCAGGAGGCGTATACACCATGCCAGGGCCCAGGATGGTCCTGGCCAGGCAGGGTGGTGGTGTATAGATGCCTTCTGCCTACAGGAGGCCTCTGCCCAGGTCCGGCTGCAGCTCTCTCCGCCCTCCTGCTCTCCTGCCTGCGCTCGCTCGGGCGCGGTCTTCTGGGCCCTCGGCCCGTCCCCGGGTTCCGGCGGTGCCGTCCGCGCGACCCCCCCCCCGCCCGCCTTTTCTGGCGTCGTGTCCCTCTGGGATTAAGGCGGGCCTGTCCCTCTGGCCTCTGCAGGAGGAGTATTCAAACGGAGTCAAAAAAATAATCACGGGCGATTGTTGGAGCATGTTTCACCATATGGGACTATGTTTTACTTTTCTGATTGTTCGTCGCTCCACCGACGGCCTCAATGAACCCGTTCACATGCGTCTCCCCCAATCAGTACAGTGTTTCCCCATAGGGAGCTCCACCTAAGGCCCCAGTGGCGGTGTCCGCAGGCGTCTCCCCCGCCCAGTGCAGCGTCTCGTGGTCCATAGGGAGCTCCACCGAAGATGATACCCACAGCTGCGGCACTCACAACTGCATAAGGTTGGGTACTCACATTGCATATCGCTGGGTCCTGCAAAATCCGCTTATATGGGGGACACGCCCGACCCAGCGCTGGGAGCCGCGAAGCCAGACTCGGCATTACAACTGCAGCTGGAGTTGGGTTTCTGCTTCGTCAACGAGCAGCCCGACCCGTCGCGGCCGCATTCCGAGGCGCCGTGGCCAGACGGTCTTGTGGCACTTGGCGTTGGCACGGTCGTCTTCCGCCAGTGCATGCTCGGACTGCGAGGACGTCATGGTGGTGGCCAGATTTCAGAAGGCGAAAACCCACCCCCACCCCGCATCCCCGACTCCCTTCCCGGTTCAAGGGGTCGGGACTGGGGGCGGGGGCGATTTCTCCATTCTTGGACCCTGAGAAAAAACCCACCCCCAGTCCCGACCCCCTGGATCGCGGGTTCGGGGATGGGGTCGGGATGGGGGGTGGGGGTGGGTGTTCACCTTTCCACCAGTCTTGGGGGCCTCTTGGGGGTCTCTTGGGAGCCTCTTGGAGGCCTCTTGGGCGCCTCCTGGGGCCTCCTCGGCGCCTCTTGGAGCCCCCTTGAGGCGCTTTTGGGAGCCTTGGGAGTGCTCTTGGGACCATCTTGGAGGAGACCGATCAAAAAAGTTGGGAGCTCCAATTGCGTTCCCCCCTCGGGGGCCCCAAACATCGCCTCTTGGGTCCCTGTTGAGGCGCTTTCGGAGCGCTCTTGGGCGCTCTTGGGGCCGTCTTGAGGCTCTCGTGATCCTCTCCTGGGGCCCCCAGGGGCCATCTTGGAGCTGCCTTGAGGCCTCGGAAGGCCATCGGGAGCGAAACATCGAGAAGGCACACTCATTGGGTTTCTTGCAGGGTTTTGGCCTCGTGGTGGCCTCCTGGGGGGGCATCCGTGGCCATTCGGAGCCGTCTTGGAGCGGTCTGGGGGCTTCTTGGAGCATCTTGGGCGCCATATTGAGACATCTTGGGCTATCCTGGGCCAGTTTGGAAGTCATCTTGGGCTCCCCGAGGCCCTCTTGGAGCCGTCTTGGGCCATCTTATACCTCTGACCGCTCGCGGGGCGCCCCGTCCAGGTCCAGCGGAGGGGGAAGGGGGGGGGGGCAAGTTATCCACCCGCCCGCAAGCCGTCTAGCTCACTCCCACCTGCCCTCCCAACACGTAAATAACACCCGAGCCTGAGCACGTTCAGCGGTCGTCTTTGGATGGGCAGCTACTGGGAACCAAGGCCGACCCAGGTCCGCGACGCTTGGGCGAGGTGTCCCCCGCGTGGCAGGGGCGTCACGTGCGCCAGGCACCTGGGGCCCGAGCGTGCCAGGCACGCCTGATGCGCCAGATGCGCCACGTGCTCCGAATGTGCCAGGTGCGCCACATTCGGGGCACGTGCAGAGTGCGTCAGGTGCGCCTGCGCACGTGACAGCAGACGTCGGGAAACATGTCGGCCCCCACCATCCTTGTCGAAAACCAATGCCCATCATTATGTCTGGTGGGCCTGCGCACAGCAGGCCACGCGCCACCACCCCCGCCGTTCCTGCCAAAAACTACTTAACAGGAATCGCGGGGTGGCCGCGCACGATCCAGATTTAGCCGCGAAGCGCATTTTGTATTGCTTGTCGTCAGGGATGGTAGCCCTGCGCACCGCAGGGAATATGCTGACACCCCCGCCGCTCCTTTCAAAAACCATACGAGATGCTCGCGGCCCTCACGAACATGACTCGAGAGTTTGCCCCAAAGTGCACTTTGCATGGATTTCTGACAGGGACGGTGGGGGGGGGCGCGTCGGGCAGGCCGCGCGTGCTCCAAACGTGGAGGCAGCGTGCGTTTTGCATGGCTTCTTGACAGGGATGGCGGGGGGTAGCCCGCATGGGGTCGGCATGGTTCTGGGTTGGCCGCCGGCCAGCCAGGTGGGGGAGGGGGTGTACCCAGACATGATGGCGTCGTAAAAAAATCAGGGCGGGAGATGTTTGGCTAGCTTCGGCTCCTGGGGGCCCTCGCCGGGGCCTCGGGACCGTCAAGAAACGACTCAGCATGAAAAACCAGCCCCAGGGAAAGGGTCGGGACTTCCGGGGGCGCCGTCCTGAAAACATCAGGACGTCGCATGTCTGGGTGCCGACATGGGCGGCAGCACTGGGGCCTTCGGTGGAGCTCCCTATGGGGCCACGAAACGTGTGAGGGGTGTGCCGAAATGGAAGAGGGAAGGGGAGGAGGGGGCAGCGGGAGGAGGAGACGCGGGGCACCGTCTCTTCAAAACGAGGACCCAACACCACAGGATGGTTGGGGAAAATCAGGACGTCGCGTGTCTGGGTATACTCATAGGGAACAGTGGTGGACCCCTCCCCGAAGGAGAGGCAGCTGCCGGCGGAGGTGTCGACGGGTCTGTGTTCGGGGTGGGCGGGGTCAGCCCCGTGTGCCGTGCAGGCTGGAGATTGGTGTCCCAATGCTTTCGGCGCTGTGCTGCACAGCGCGCTGTTTATCACCAGTTGGTTATGGGGCGTTCCGCGGCCGGTGCGTTTTCGCACGGTCGACGCAACGGCGATGGTGACGATGAGTGCGCTTGCCAGAGTAAGCGCATCTTCGGCAACTGCTTCACGAATAACTTATTTGCTTGTTGCACTCCGTTGGGACATGCGCCGATCTGTTCCCCGCTGAATTATTGAATAGTTAATCTGCTTGCCAACAGAAATTCAACAGGAGATGCACCGATCACACCCGCAGAATTCTTGAATATTCTGTTTGACCTCCGATGGGAGTTCCATAGGACATGCGCCGATCACAGCCCCCAGTAGAAATGTTTAACGATCTATGTGTTTTGCAATCGGAATTCAATACGAAATGCGCCGTCCCAGCCCCCCGCACAGTTGTTCAGCACCCTACTTGATAGCCAACGGGAATTTCAGTAGGAAACGTATTGATGTTAGCCTCCCGCATACTTTCAATATTTTAAAGAGTTGAATACCCGATTCGTTTTTCAATAGGAGTTCAATAGGACATGCGCCGATCCTATTTTATTACATAATTATCAAATCTTCGGTTTGCGTTCTAATCGGGATGTATCGGAGATGCGCCGATCATCGCCCCTCGCAGAATGCTTGAATAGTCTATTTGCTTGCCCGTGTGAATTCAAGTCGAGACGCGCCGATCCCAGCCCCCCTAGAATTATTGTATGTTCTACCTGTTTATCGGTCGGAAGTCAATACGATATGCGCCGATCCCAGCTCACCGAGGAATTGTTGCATACCGTGTGTGTTAGCCAACGGAGGAGGAGGAGGAGGAGGAGGAGGAGGAGGAGGA
>CAUYUJ010016540.1:265965-273224 GCA_963575745.1 Prorocentrum cordatum | reverse complement strand
AAGGGAGGGCAGAGGGAGGAACAGGAACAGGCGGAGGAGGAGGAGGAGGAGGAGGAGGAGGAGGAGGAGACATCAGGGTGCGGCCACCGGCCACCGCCTCGGGAGATGCTCGCCGCGGCGATGTGAAATCATAAGCGCCCGCGGGAGCGCGGGGCGGCAACAGGCGCTACAGGGGCGAGCGCCGCCGAACCAGGAGAAATGTAGGCCGAGTCGATCCCGTGAGCCCGAGTCGAAGCCGGCCTGTGACGGTGGCTGCTCATCGCGAGAGGACTCGGCGAAAGGCCTGGCCATGCACACGTCGAGCCGACGCGAACGGGGGGCCGCGGGGCAGGGGGCGCCACAAGGAGCCACGGACGCCGATGGCACCTGCTGAGAGGTCGGCTCGCGCGGGCGCTCAACCGAGACAGGCCTTGGCCGCGGCGGGCCCCGCTCCGCCAGTCAGGGCAGGCAACGTCACTTCGGGAACGACCGACGCTGCCACTGCCCGACAGGCGGCTGCACCTCCGACCCGCCCAGGAAGCGCCGCAGGCGGGTTCGAGGTGCATCGCGCTGCACACGCCAACACACACAACACACACAACACACACAACACACAACACACACAACACACACAACACACACAACATACAACACACACAACACACACAACACACACAACACACAACACACACAACACACACAACACACAACACACACAACACACACAACACACACAACACACACAACACACACAACACACAACACACACACACAACACACACCACACAACACACAACACACACACACAACACACACAACACACACACACACAACACACACACACGCCAGAGGCCCAGTCCCAGCAGCAGCAGCTGGGCGGGCGAGAAAACACACTCGGCCCCCTCCCTGCCCCGTCAGAGGGGCACGCGGGCTCGAGGCACGCGGAACCTCGGCCCCGGGAGGCGGCGTCTGCTGGGAGGGCGAGTCGGATGCATCGGCCGACGCGCCAGCGCGGGCCTCGGCAGCCACAGCTGTGCGGCGGCCAGCCCTGACGCACGAGGTCAGCCCATCGCGTCCAGCGTGGGCCCGCGTGAATTCCCCGCCATCGATCTTCGCGAGGTTCTCGCGGCCTTTCTTGGTGATGTCAGTGCATGCGGCCGCGGGGTGACGAGGGTCTTGAGTGGCGGTCTTTCCACGCGCTCGGCAAAAAAAAAAAAAAAACAGCAGGTATGTCGGCATATACTGCAAGTTGTGAGACGCATGGAACACGCGTCCGCACACCATCACGGGGAGGTCGGCAGGGACGATCGCATCACTGGCAGCGGGGGCAGGGGCACGCGCCGCGCACGGGGTGCCGCGCGCTGCTAGGGCGCGGCTCCGCACGGCCGAGTCCCCGCACTCAGTGCACCAAAACTTGTTGCCACAAACCTGGTACTCAAGTTGGCTGTCCTGGATGGGCCGCGGGAGCCTGCGCGGCCCCTTCGCCTTGGCCGTCGAAGCCCGCGCGCGCCACCCGGGGTCCGCCGCCATGGAATCAGCCGAAGCCCTACGAGCTCTGCGACGAATTAACGCGCATTGGGCACCGTGCAGGTCGGTGGGCGGGGCGTCACCCACCGGAGCTCTCTGCCATGACATGCGCGCGGCCTCGCCAGCCCAGGCGTCGGCGCACGCGTTGCCAGTCATGAGGAAGGCCTTGAAGGGGATGCGTGCGAGCCCCGCAATGTCTTCACTGTGTGAATGGGGGCCTACTCCACCTCTACCTCGCCTGCCGCAATAGGTCTTCCAGGGTGTCTGGTAGACGGGCTGCAACTTGAGGGCCCCCGCGACGCCGCTGCGAGCAATGCCGTAGTCGTAGATGGAGCCCTTGCCCTTGCCGCACGCGACTGCGCCGCCCTCAGGTGCAAGGATGGGCGCGTTCCACTGTCCTAGCCGCGGCTTGTCGGCCCACCACGGTGGCTCGTAGTTCCAGTCCGCCAGAACCCGCCAAGGTTCCTGTACCGTGTCCAGGAACGTGGCGAGGCTCACGAGGATGTCGCGGTTGGCCCGCTGATGAGCGGCGAGAAGCCGACGAAGGGCTGCCTCTTGCGCTGGCCGGTGTCGTAGCTGAGGTGCCGCGCCCTTCGAGGCGCACCGTGCGCCTCGAAGGGCGCGGCTGCGATGTCCCGTCTGGCCAGGGCCCACTCACCTTTATGCGTGCCTTGCTGAGACTTGTGGGTGGCGACCGCAGGCGTCGCTGCGACATTCCACCCATCCGCGGCCAGCGGGCCCTTCACCGCGTCGAGGTTGCACGCCGACACGTGCGTCTCCGCCAGCGCGATCATGTGGTAGCGCTTGCCCTCGTACCTCACGACGGCTGCGGCTTGTGACACCCGCTCAGTGGCGCTACCGAAGAAGATGGTGGGCTTCGCCTCCCCCTTGGCGTGGGGCATTCTGAAAGCCGCCCTCGACGAAGCCCAGGAGCGCCAGCACTGGGGGCCTTCACGCCGCTGTCGTCACCATCCTGAACGGCTGCGCGCGCCTGCTGCAGGCTGGAGCGCCGCGGCGGCCGCGCGGACGAGCTCGGCGGCGGTCTGCTTGTCCGCTTCGGAAGGCCAGTCGGTCGCCATGGGCGCGGGGCCGCTGCTGCTTGCGGGAACCGCGGGCGGGGTAGGTGGGGCAGCTCCATCATCGTCGGCAGCGGCCGTGTCTTGTCCGCCGTCAGACCCTGCCGCTGCTTCGCCGCCTCCGCCGCCTGGATCCATTCTCCGCTTGCGCTTGTTGGGGTGGGTTGGCCTCCGTCTCCTTCGCCTGGCGCAGGATCTCTCGAACCTGCTCCTACCCTTCGTTGAGCGCCTTGACAGGGTAGTCGAGGTCTGCTTTCCATTCCTCCATCTGCTTGCGGGTCTCCTCGTCGTAGACCGAGAGAGCGACCCACAGGGAGACGTCGGTGGTGAAGGCCTCGTGCGCCTGCGGGATCCTTCGGGAGATGCAGAGCTTGACCTTGACCGCCTCATGCGCCTTGGCGCAGTCAACCTGCGCCTTGACCAGGTCGAGCGCCGCCTGCTGCTGCTGCTGCTGCTGCCCTTCGACTGCGGCGAGCCAGTCCTTGGCGTCCGCGACGTCCTACACGAGCTTGTCGAGGCGAGTCTTGCGGTTGCTGAGGATGGCCAGCGCGGACTGCAGCGCCTGATCCTCCGACTTGGTGGCGGCTGGAGGAGCGGGCTTGAGCGCCGCCTGCAGAGGAGCTGCTTCTTGGTGCCGTCGTCGCCGATGAGGTTGGCCAGCGCGTCGAGGACCTGGTCCGTCGTGAGGGGTTTCTGCTGCTGCCGCCGCCAAGGGGGTGACACGCCTGCCCAGACACCAGCAGGCTGCATATACGCCCCTGGCGTCGGAGCAAAGGGGCCTGCCACAGTGGAAGCCATCCGACTTCCCCTTCCACGTCCAGTGGTAGCGACGCTGCTAGCAGACCGTGCACCACTTCGCCAAGTCGAGCCTGGGGCTGTGGCCACACCCTTTGTCGCCGCCCTTGTCCCCCTTGCCAGCTGCCGTCGCCGAGCGTCGGGCGCCCTGGCCGCCGTTGGCGCCGTCCGCCATGGTGCTGACGACCTCGCCACAGGCGAGGACGAGTGAATGTGGAAGTGGGCGGCAGCTCGCCCCTGAGGTTGCTGCAAAGGCACGGAAACACTGGATTGGAGCCTATCCCGCTGAGGCAGTGATGGGTGCGCCATTTGGCCTTATGGCAGAATGGCTACGGAGGAGGAGGAGGAGGAGGAGGAGGAGGAGCAGGAGGAGCAGGAGAAGCAGGAGGAGCAGGAGGAGGAGATCTGGGTTTTCCTGTCCTCCCTCCTGGCGGCCACCCCCGCCAAGGCCGCCTCGGGGGCGGCCGTCGCGCCACTGCGGCCGCTCGGCTGCGGAGGCGGCGGCTCCGAGCCGCGGGACTCGCGGAGAAGCTTCTGCACCTCGGGGGGCTCGGGCGCAGCACACGCCCGAGCGCACGAGAGATCCACGCGCGGAACGGGCGGAGGCCGCGCGCTGCATACGGCAAGCTCATGTCGTGATGACCCCAACGCTGGTTTCTGACATAGCGTGGATCGTCCAACCGTGACCGATGGGCGGCGTTTCGGTGGCCAGATCCTGCCGTCTTGGCCAGATCTGGGCCACCGGCAGCGCTTAACCTTGAACGCCAGCGGCGGGGTCGCCGCCGCGCCGGCGCGGCGCGAACCTGCCGCACAGGCCAGTGGGCCGCCAGCCACGCGAGGGCCGACCCGCACGAGAGACGCGCGGCCCCGTGTGCGTCCAGCTCTCGGTGGCCCTGGCCGCCCAGCGCTCTGCGAGCTGGCTGGAATCGCACACGGCTGGGTCCACGAGGCGGACCGCCGCACCACCCAACCTGCCAAATTACTCACTGCGTGGAGCTCCCCATATGTGCATCTCATGTTTTATGTCATGCCGTGGTGAGCGTCTGTTCATGAGCGGTCGACTACAATAGCGCGTCCACGTGGGCGACAAGGCCGACGAAGACGAGTGACCCCTAATGCGAGTGATTGCGTATGAGTCAAAGTGAGCTTAGAGTACGGTTGAATGCGAGCCTCTTCCTCTTCATCCCCCCTCCTCAGCTGCCAGGCCTTCCCCTTTTCAGTTCGTGGTAGCTTTGGAACTTCCCACATGTGCGTATGTTGTAGGATAGTTGGCAGTGGGATGTGTAAGACGAGCGTTTAGCCACACAAGGACAGTGGGATATGTAAGACAAGCGAAGGATGTTGAGCCCAGAAACAAGCAAACCGCTTGATACATCCCCACAAAATAGCCGCGAACGAGCCCGTGCAACCATCCCTGGCGGCTCCCCTTAGGGGTGCTGAAACCAGCGCCCCGCCTGAGACATCCTCACAATCTGCTCTCCAAGCGAAGGATGTTGGGCCCGGAAACAAGCAAACCGCCTGAGACATCCTCACAAAATGGCCGCGAACGAGCCCGTGCAAACACCCCTGGTGGCTCCCCTTAGGGGTGCTGAGACCAGCGCCCCGCCTGAGACATCCTCACAATTTGCTCTCCAAGCAAAGGATGTTGAGCCCAGAAACAAGCAAACCGCCTGAGACATCCCCACAACATGGCCGCGAACAAGCCCGTGTAACCACCCCTGGCGGCTCCCCTTAGGGGTGCTGAAACCAGCGCCCCGCCTGAGACATCCTCACAATCTGCTCTCCAAGCGAAGGATGTTGGGCCCAGAAACAAGCAAACCGCCTCAGACATCCCCACAAAATGGCCGCGAACGTGCCCGTGCAACCACCCCTGGCGGCTCCCCTTAGAGGCGCTGAAACCAACGCCCCGCCTGAGACATCCTCACAATCTGCTCTCCCAGCGAAGGATGTTGGGCCCAGAAACAAGCAAACCGCCTGAGACATCTCCACAAAATGGCCGCGAACGAGCCCGTGCAAACACCCCTGGCGGCTCCCCTTCGGGGTGCTGAAACCAGCGCCCCGCCTGAGACATCCTCACCATTTGCTCTCCAAGCGAAGGATGTTGGGCCCAGAAACAAACAAACCGCCTGAGACATCTCCACAAAATGGCCGCGAACGAGCCCGTGCAACCACCCCTGGCGGCTCCCCTTAGGGGTGCTGAAACCAGCGCCCCGCTTGAGACATCCTCCAAATCTGATGTGTGTGTTGAGTAAGTCTGAGTATGAGTAGGTCTGAGTATGAGTATGCCTGAGTATGAGTAAATCTGTGTATGAGTAAGTCTGTGTATGAGTAAGTCTGGGTATGAGTAGGTCTGTGTATGAGAAAGTCTGTGTATGTGTACGTCTGGGTATGAGTAAGTCTGAGTATGAAAAATACTGTGTATGAGTAAGTCTGGGTATGAGTAGTCTGTGTATCAGTACGTCTGGGTGTGAGGAAGTTTGTGTATGAGTAAGTCTGTGTATGAGTATGTCTGAGTGTGAGTAAGTCTGAGTATGAGTAGGTCTGAGTATGAGTAAGTCTGAGTATGAGTAAGTCTGAGTATGAGTAGGTCTGAGTATGAGGGAAGAGGAGGAGGGGAGGAGGAAAGAGGAGGAGGGAGAGGGAGTAGGAGGCGTCCAAGTAATAATTATTCACTGCGTGGAGCTCCCCATATGTGCATCTACTCGCATGGACGTGTCCGCCGTGAATGTCTAGGCGCAAGAGCTTTCGAATATTAACGGGCTTCAGTTGTGACGGTCTGGACATCAATCTAACTGCGAATGAATTGGAGTGTGAATGAGCCTCAGTAGTACGAGCGCGTCTCTGTGCATGAGCCTGGGGCCTCCTGGGGCCTCCTGAAACCTACTGGGGCTTCCTGGGGTCTCCAGGAGCCTCTTGGGACCTCCTGGGACCTCCTAGGAAGGTTTCGTGCCCCAGGGGAGGCGCAATCTATAGCAACAGACGTACATAAAACATTGCGGATTAGAGCCACAGGAGAAGGGCAATCTATAGGAACACGCGTAAAACACCAAGGACTCGTGCCCCAGGAGAGGCCCAATACATAGGAACATGAGTAAAACATTTAGGATTGTGTACACAGGAGAAGGACCATCTATAGAAACATACGTAGAACATCAAAGAATCGTGCTCCAGGTGAGGCCCAATCGATAGGAGCATACGTAAAACACATGGGATTGGAGCCACTCCTGTTGCCTTCTGAGGCCTCCTGCTCCTGGGGCCTCTCGGGGCCTCCTGTTGCCTTCCGAGGCCTCCTGGCGCTTCCTGTTGTCTCCTGGGGTCTCCTGTGGTTTCCTGAGGCCTTCTGGAGCTTCCTGGGGCCTCCTGGAGCCTCTTGGGACATCCTGTGGCCTCTTGAGTCTTTCTGTGGCCTCCTGATGCCTCCTGGGACCTCATGTGGTCTCCTGGGGCCTCCTGGAGCCTGTTGGAGCCTCCTGTGGCATCCTGAGAAGAATCTGCGCCCACGAGCCTGGCCACCAAAACAAGCAAACCGATCGAGACATCCTCAAAATCTGGCCCACCTGGGGGTGAAAATGAGCGCCTCGCTCGAGACATCCTCCAAATCTGCTCCGAAAGCGAAGGATGTTGGGCACAGAAACAAGCAAACCGCTGAGACATCCCCACAAAATGGCCGCGAACGAGCCCGTGCAACCACCCCTGGCGGCTCCCCTTAGGGGTGCTGAAATGAGCGCCTCGCTCGAGACATCCTCCAAATCTGCTCCGAAAGCGAAGGATGTTGGGCACAGAAACAGGCAAACCGCCTGAGACATCCCCACAAAATGGCCGCGAACGAGCCCGTGCAACCACCCCTGGCGGCTCCCCTTAGGGGTGCTGAAATGAGCGCCT
>CAUYUJ010016540.1:258465-263465 GCA_963575745.1 Prorocentrum cordatum | reverse complement strand
CATTTACGCACGCACAGACCCACACACTCGCACACACACGCACAAACACACACACACACACACAAAACGCATGAAACATACGAAGCAATCACACACAAAATACACAGACAAAACACACAAAGCACCCAACACACACAACACATTTAGCACACACACAAAACACACACGCACACGCACATACGCACAAACACACACACACACACGCACACACACACACACATGCGAAGGGCAGGCGTGCCCAGCAAAGCCAGTGTCGTTTTGCCGTTGCCCTGTCAGGGTGCTCTCATTGCACCGTCGTGGTCCATCACCGCCGCCTGTGTGGCTGCAGTCGGATTCGATTGGAGAGGGCACGCGGAGAGCACAGGAGACCCTTCCGAGGGCCACATTAACATTAAGTGGGGCCTTTCCTCATACAGGGGGATTTTGGACGAAACATTTAAACATTCAAAAAATACCATGGTCAACAAAAATGTAAAAAATACCCATACTATTTCCCAACCATCCTGTGGTGCTGGGTCCTCGTTTTGAAGAGAATGCGCCCCGCGTCCCACCTCCTCTCCTCCTCCCCCCCTCCCCCCTCCTCCTCCTCCTCCTTGCCTCTGCTCTCGGCACACCTCTCACACGTTTCGTAGCCCCATAGGGAGCTCCACCGAAGGTCCCAGTGGCACAGCCAGCATGCGGTTCCCCCACCCAGGGCAGCGCTTCGTGGCCCCATAGGGAGCTCCACCGAAGGTCCCAGTGGCACAGCCCGCATGCGGTTCCCCCGCCCAGGGGAGCGTTTCGTAGCCCCATAGGGAGCTCCACCGAAGGTCCCAGTGGCGCAGCCCGCATGCGGTTCCCCCACCCATGGCAGCGTTTCGTGGCCCCATAGGGAGCTCCACCGAAAGTCCCAGTGGCACAGCCCGCGTGCGGTTCCCCCGCCCAGGGCAGCGCTTCGTGGCCCCATAGGGAGCTCCACCGAAGGTCCCAGTGGCACAGCCCGCATGTGGTTCCCCCACCCAGTACAGCGTTGCGTAGCCTCATAGGGAGCTCCACCGAAGGTCCCAGTGGCGCAGTTCGCATGCGTCCCCCCCACCCAGTACAGCGTTTCGTGACCCCATAGGGAGCTCCACCGAAGATCCCAGTGGCGCAGTTTGCATGCGTCCCCCCCACCCAATACAGCGTTTCGTGGCCCCATACGGGGCTCCCCCGAATGCGATACCCACAACTGCATATGGTTGGGTCCTTCGCCAGGCTAATTTTGACTAGTTTTTTGAGTATTCTCTCTGTGTAGAGAGACAGGCCCGACTCAACACTGACAGAGGAATGTCGAAGGCATGGGTCGCGAAAGCGCAGGCAACAAGGGTCCCTTGATTTGGTAGGGTCGACCTGCCAATCAAACTCGCCCGTGGCCTGCCGTTGCCTGCTGCTTCCGTCCGTCGTCTGCCGTGCTGCTGTTCTCCCGCCGCGGCCTGCTGTTTTCATATCTGCCGGCTGGCCGCTCTGGCGCGCTCATCCTGAAACTCTTTCAGCCGTGAGTGCCCTCCTCCTCCTCCCTCCTGCCCTCTGCGGCCGCTTCTCCTCCCGCGCGCCGTCTCTCGCAGCCGGACAACTCGTGAGCTGCGTGCCCCCGACAACTCGAACGCCCGCGCGGATTGCCTCTGCCGTGCTGCGACGTCAGAAATTGCTTTCGTCTGTCACGCCCCTGTCGTGCTTGGGCGTCTTGGGCGGGTCCCCCCCCGAGCTCTGGAGGCTCTCGGGGCTGGGCAGCCCGAGACACCCAGGGCGAGCGGGCGGGCCGAAAGAACCTGGCGCGGATCACCAAGAAATCGAACAGCCCCACGTGCGTGGGTGCAAGCGTCTTTTTTTGATTTTCTCTCTCTCTCTCTCTCTCCCTCTCTCCCCATGTATGTATATTCCCCCCCCTCCCCCTATGTGAAGATATCTATATCTATATCTATATATATATATCTATATCTATATCTATATCTATGTATATGAGTAGGCTTAGTTTCTCTCTCTCTCTCTCAATCTGTCTCGCGATCTCTCTCTCTCTCTCTCTCTTCCTCTCTCTCTCTCTGTCTCCCCTCTCCCATGTGCATTGCTCAATATGTATACATGTGTGCCCGTCGTACTCTCTCTCCCTGTCTCTCCCTCTCTCTCTATATGTGTGTGTGTCCCTCTCTCTCGCTCTCTCTCCCTCTCTCCCTCTCTCTCTCTTTCTCAAACTTCTCTCTCCATCTCTCTCTCTATCTCTTTCTCTCTCTCTCTGCTTCTCCCTCTCTCTCTGTCTCTCTCTCTATCTCTCTCTCTCTCTCGAAATAAATCTCTCTCCCATGGGCGTTAATGTTGCTGTCTCCTCTCGCTCACTCAATACTTACGTAGATCTGTACCTGCATGCACAGAGTGTGCATACATAGCCATATTCGCATTTATACATATATATATATAAAAGGAATGCACACGATTCACGTAGGCCCGTCCTACTATCTTTCTCACCTCCTCCATATCCATCTATCTCTCCATATCCCTCTCTCTCCCTCTCGCCTGTTTTTTGTTCTCGCTCTCTCTCTCGCTCTCCCCCACCACTCTCTCTATAGATGTGTGGACTCGCATCTCTCTTTCTCTCTTTCTCTCTCTTTCTCTCTCTCTCTCTCTCTCCCTGTCTCTCTCCCTCTCGTGCGATTTCCCTTTATATGTATGTAGTCGGTTCACACATGTCTCTTACGATCTCTCGTTCTCTCTAACTGTGTATATGAATGTGTTGATCTCTTGCTATATATATCCCATGCGTGTTGCTGTGTTCGTCATAGACCATCTACACTGCACGACTATATGTTAAACATTCGCATGCTGTACACATGCGGTCACAACCATGCAGCGATCTACGCATATACTTCTGCATGTCTACATATTTATGTATGTCTGTATCGTGTATATGTATGTATGTATGTATGTATGTATGTATACATATATATACACATGTGCCCGTCCTGCTCGCACTCTCTCTGTCTCGCCCACGCACACCCGCCATCATCACCATCTCTCGCTCTCTCTCTCTCTCTCTGTCTCCCCCTCTTTTTCTCTCCCTCCCTCTCCCTCTCTCGCCATTTCCCCCTTCATCTCGCTCCCTATGTTATTACGCATCCCACTCCCTCTCTCTCTCGTGTTTGTTATATTATTTGTCTATTATTTGTTTTGTTCCTCTCTCTCCCTCTCTCTCTCTCTCTTTCTCTTTCTCCATTTCCCTCACTCACTCTCTCTCTCTTGTTTGTTATATCATTTTGTTTGGTCTCTCTCTCTCTCTCTCTTTCTTTCTCTCTGCTCTTCTCTCACTCTCTCTCTCTCTCTTTATGTCTTTCCCCCTCCCAAGCCCTATCCCTCCTTCCTTTTCTCCCCCTCTCCCTCGCCCACCCCAGTCTGCACAGACCTCCCTCGCCACTCCGCTGCCTTTCCCTCCTCCTCCTCCTCCTCCTCCCTCCCTCCTCCCTCCTCCCTTCTCCCTCCTCCCTTCTCCCTCCTCCCTCCTCCCCCCCCTCCCTTTTCCCTTCTCCCTCCTCCCTCCTCCCTCCCTCCTCCCCCCTCCACCCTTCCACAATATGAATACTACTCTCCTCTCTCCCCTGACTCTGTCCGAGAGTGTCCCGTCCTCTCTGCAAATTTTCCTCTACCCAGGATTTCAATATTTGTGTGTTTCCGATGTTTTTTCGATCGGGTCGTTCCTGGTCCTTCCAAAATGGTGCTCCCGCTGCAGCGCCGCCTTCATTTCCGCGCTTCGGTAATTCAACATCGTGCTCCCGCTGCTGGGCTGGCCTCGTTCCCGCGCCTCCAGACGGCACTTGGCATTCGACAGCGCCAACATCGGGCAGGCACGGTTGCGGAGGACACGGAGCCAGCATTCCGGACAGGCCATGTCCTCTCGTAGACGGGTCACTTACCCTCCAAGTCATCCGGTGCCATGCCACGGCATGCAATGCGATGCCGTGTTGTGCACCATTGTGCAATGCCATGCTGTGCGTTGCTACGCTTTGTGATGCAATGATTGACTACGCAATGCCACGCCATGCTACGACATACTATGCTCTGCCGTGCTCTTCTAATCCATGCGTTTCCCTACATCGCGTACCCTCTTGGGACCATTGCCCTGCTCGACATCCGCCTGTGCGAATAGATAGGAGATCTACGCCATGTTAAGGGATGGGCACTAGCGCACTTACATGTGGCACTAGCGCACTTACATTGTCCCTCCCCCCTCTCTTCTCCTCCCCCTCCTCCTCCTCCTCCTCATCCTCCTCCTTCTCCTTCTCCTCTTTCTCCTTCTCCTCCTCCTCCTCCTCCTCCTCCTGTTCCTGTTCCTCTTTCTCCTCCTACTCCTCCTCCTCCTCCTGGTCCTCCCCCTCCACTCCACCTCCTCCTCCACCACCTCCTGCTCCACCTCCTCCTCCTCCTCCTCCTCCTCCTCCTCGTCCTCAACCGCGCCCTCCCTCTGCCCCAAGCCCCGATCCATCTCCCCCCCATCCTCCTCCCTCCTCCTCCTCCTCCTCCTCCTCCTCCTCCTCCTCCTTCTCCTCCCCCTCCTCTGCCTCCTCCTCCTCCTCCTCCTCCTCCTCCCCCTCTGCTGGTCCTTCTCCTCCTCCTCCTCCTCCTCCTCCTCCTCCTCCTCCCCCTCCTCCTGCTCCTCCCCTCCTCCTCCTCCTCCTCCCCCTCCTCCTCCTCCTCCTCCTGCTCTGCTCCTCCTCCTCCTCCTCCTCCTCCTCCTCCTCCTCCTCCTCCTCTCCTCCCCTCCCAACCGGTGAGAGGCCGCGCTCTGCCGATCGTGGCAATACCGCGACGCCTCGCTGGGTTCGGAAGTGCTGCTCGCGGGCCGACCGGCGGCCCTCCCACGAGAGGACGTCGCCGCCGAGGCCCCCGCCCTCTTGAGGCCGACGGATCTGAACTGCTCCTGCCGCGGCGAGCGGATGGGGGGGAGATGGATCGGGGCTTGGGGCAGAGGGAGGGCGCGGTTGAGGACGAGGAGGAGG
>CAUYUJ010016540.1:250965-253465 GCA_963575745.1 Prorocentrum cordatum | reverse complement strand
GCCGCTCGTCGTCACGGCCAAACTCCCGTCGGAGGTGAGATCGGAACGCGCCGCCCCCCCTCCCATAGTGGTCCAGAGGTAAATTCTTGACCCTCTCGTCGTCGTCGCTTGACTGGAACATTAAACAATGGGCTCGCATGGTTCTGGCAATCCTTTCCTGAACGCAGAAAATGTTACCATAATTCGCCACATATGGACGCTGCTGGGTGATCGGGATCAACGGGCTAGTAAGAAATAAAAGGCCCTCGGTGTTCATATATTGTCAAGGAAGGGCCGACGAAGGCGAGACGGGGAAACAGCATGGAATGGGAGGATGGCTGTTCAGGACGCACCCCCTTCCTTCTGTATAGCAGGGTGAACATCACTATTGTAAATCATAGCGTGGTGTTCCGATACCCTCCTCGCTCTGACGGGGCCTCCCTGGAGGGGCCGGAAGGGAGCGACACCTTCTAATTCGCATGGTATTCCGATGACCTCCGCGCCCTGGCGGGGCCTCCCTGGAGGGGCGGCGGCCCTGTGGCAGAGGGCCTGCAAGCCCGCGGTGGGCCTGCCCCTCTCGGAGGCCCCGGCGGCCACCTGGCTGCCGCTCCGCGCGAGCAGCTTTGTGAGCCCAGGAACTTCACCGACCGACGGTGCCTCCGACAGCCCATCAGGGCGGGCCGCTCTCGCCTCCCTTAGACTCATGTGATCGACGAGGCGGCGGAGGCCCCGAAACGAGCGCGGCCGTCCGTCAAGTCCGAGATCCGACGCACCATGAAACTCCTCTTCCTGATGGAGGCGGGCCTCGCGGCCACGAGCTCCGACCAGGTTTACTGCGGCGACTCCTTCACCAACGGCTTCGCCCTCCACGCGACGCGGCGGAGATTAAGCCAGACGAGTTGCGTGAGACCTGGAAGCGAAGGGAGCGGCGGAGGCACCGAGACGCTCCAGTCGTGGAGGGCCCAGCCGTGACCGACACGTGCCACGCGGGGGCGTGCCCGGGCCTCGGATGGCCGCCCATACCGTCTCCGGGCAGGCCCTTCATCGCCAAGCCGAGGAGTCCGCGGCGGCCCGAACCTGCCCCCGTTCCGCGCCGAGGCTTCAGGCTGGGACGCGCCTCCAGCCGGGGATCCCGGCCCACCGCCGACGCTTCCAGCTGGCGGGCGCTGGCCCCTGGCGCTGGCGGGATCGAGCTCAGTAGCAGGCGATCAGCGCGGACGTGGCCTCGGGGCAGCGCTGGCTCAAATTCGCGACGTGGCCCAGCCAGCGCTGCAACGCATGGCCTGGCAGCCTGCGCCGGCGCAGCAGGGCTCGGCCGGCGAGATAGGTCTGGCATACTCGTCGCGCCAAATGCCGAAGCCGCCGCACTCGCCAGTGGTGCACAACGCCGAGCGACTGCATCTCGCTGCCGCCAGTCGGCTTCACGCCAACAGGAGTATTACTTTCACAGCCTCTGCGCTCTCATTTTGTATATGCTCGATGGCGTCGGCAACGCATGTTCCGATTCCCTGCGCGGTGCCAACATGCGCCCTGGACGCACATTTGCCTGGCCGCAGCGCTGGGGCGAGCTGCGTCTCCCTCGCGCATCACCCGCAGCGCGCCGTCGGGAAGTGTCTCCCGGACGCGATGGGCGACGGCCTCGTCGGCGAAAAAGAGGGCCCGGGACCAGCCCGCGCAGACCGCGGCCATGCACGGGGAGAGCAGCTCGCCGTCCTCGGCATGGGTCTCCGCTCCCCTCGGCGTCGTCCCAGGTGTTGGTGGGGCGGCAGCCCGTGTCCCTCCAGCTCGGCGGTGTCGAAGCGGCCCTCGAAGCCGAAGTGGCCAGCGAGCTCGGGGATCGTAGATTTGCACTAGCAATCCCCGACGTCGCCCTCCATGCTAGTCGGTCTCGCCGAGCTGGAGCCGGCCCCACCCTCAGAGCCTGTTGCCACCAGGCGGGGGGGTCGCAAAATCCACGTCGGCCATGCAGCGCGAAGAGCCAGGTCGCGCGGTGGGAGGAAGCCGATGCACCCGATTCGCCGTCCGGGCATCGATGACCAATCTCTGGGGCCCATCCTTCTTCTTGGCCGCGAAGATGCCCGCGCGCCTCTTCAGCCGTCTCCGCCAGGTCAGCAGGCCATGCTCACTCAGGCGCTGGAGCAGCTGTCGAGCGCCGCAGTCGAGGATCAAAGTGGGGGGGGGGGGGCGCACTCGCCCGCAGCTCGACCTTCCTCTAGCTGCGCCTCGTCCATCTCGACGAAGTCGCTCGTGCGCCGAAGGTCGCCGAGAGCGGCTTGAGGCAGCTCCTGGCGGATGGGGCGGGCATGGACCTTCCTGTGCTAGATCTTCACTGTCTCGAAGTCGGAGCTGGCTACGCTCTTGAGCCCCATGATGTAAAGGTCTCGGGAGTCAAGGATCTCCGACAGGGGTGGCTTCTCAGTCAGATCAGGCGCGCAGTCTCTGTGGACCTGAACCCTTCGGACGACGCTCTGGATCATCCAGTGCTGCACGGCGGTGGGCCTAATATGTCTCTGAGGCGACC
>CAUYUJ010016540.1:225965-245965 GCA_963575745.1 Prorocentrum cordatum | reverse complement strand
GCCGCCGCTGCGGCCGCGGCGGCGGCGCCCCGCCTGCCGCGCGGAAGGGGCGCACGGTGCAGGCCGAGGGTCACCCGGCTCGCAGGAGTCCGCGCACAGTCATCTTCGAGCCAGGGGCTCTTGTCGCTCTTGCGCACCCTCGCGGCCTGCGGGGTCTGCGCTGGTTGCCCCGCTGCTCCTCATCCTTCTTAGACGAAGCCAGGACGAGGATAACAGCGGGTGGTGACAAATCGAAGCTCTCTGTGATCCGGCGGATCTGGAGGATGTCTCGGGCGCCGCGGAACGCTCTGCAACGGAGTTATCCTCGTCCTAGCCGCGTCCGACGTTATCCTGGTCGTGCTTGTGATCGCAATCATCGCTGTCACCATCACATTCACAACCGTCATCATCGCTCGTTTGTGATCCTCGTCCGCATCCTCCTGGATGCAAGCGCCGCGCGCGGGGGGGCTCAGCACC
This sequence comes from Prorocentrum cordatum, assembly GCA_963575745.1. Taxonomy (NCBI): domain Eukaryota; class Dinophyceae; order Prorocentrales; family Prorocentraceae; genus Prorocentrum; species Prorocentrum cordatum. The sequence goes on along the minus strand of CAUYUJ010016540.1, from coordinate 245,509 downwards.
CCCCCCTTGGGAACGCGGGCCGCCGCGGGCCGCGGGCAGCGGGGTGACCTTTGCCCCCGGCCGGCCCGACCGTCGAAAAGTTGGTGGACTCGTCCCAGTGGATGGGCGCGTCTACCTGGCACGCGCTCTCTCTCGGTCTGTGTCTTCCCCCTCCCCCTTCGCTCTCTCTCTCTCTCTCTCTATCTCCCCTCTGTCTTTCTGGTCGAGGCGAGCGGCTCGGGGGGAGGAGCAGGGGGGTCTGGAATGGGAGGGAGGGCAGGGCCGACCGGCCGGCAGCGTTTTCCGGTGGGCGATGCAAAGCGGCCCGGAGGGCGACCTCTCCCGCACGCGTGGCGGCGGCTGCACGGAGAGAGGCCGGGACAGGGAGGGTGCTGGGCGGAGGCCGACACGGGGGCCCATACGGCCCGCCTTCCCGTCCAGGACTCAGCCTCCACACGCACGACATCCAGGGGCTTCCTTCTCCACCCTCGCCCTCCTCGTCTCTCTCTCTCTCTGCCTCGCCTCTCGGAGGGGGGAGCGCGAGATGGGGGGGGGGGCCCAGGTGTGTGCACGCGCCCGGGGCCCCTCCGGGCCCCGCCGAGGGGTCGGGGAGCGGCGGAACGAGACGGGGGGCAGGGTGGGCCAGACGAAGCGGGGCGTCCGCGAGAACGGGGGGGGCTACGTTCAAGTCGGGCCTGTCCCCCTGCTTCCCCTCATCCTTTTCCTCCTTCACCTCCTGCTGCTCCTTCTCGTTTGAGACGCCTCCTCCTTCTCGACTGCTCCTCTTCATGCTCCTGCTTCTCCTCGACTCCTCCCCACCCCCTGTTCCTTCTCCTCCTATTTCTTGTCGTCGCCGTCCTTCTCCTCCTGTCCTCATCCTCCTCTCTGCCTCGCTTCTCCATCCCCTGCTCCCCCTTCGCCCTCTTCCAGACCTCCTCCTCATCGTGCTCCCCCTCCTCCTCCTGCTACTGATCCTCCTCCTGCTACTTCTCCTCGTTCGTCTCTGTCACCCCTCTCCGAAAAAAGCGACCCACCTGAACTCAAGAAAGGAGCGACCGTACCCTCACAGCACGGTGGGTTGACGTCGCGAGATCCTGGGGCCGCCTGGAATCTCTCATGGCCTACAATAAATCCCCTGTGGAGGACGTGACCGTCCGCGCATCGCCGCGCTTCGCCTTACGCGGCGCCGTGGATGCAATCCAGGCGTTCACTCAGGTATGTGCAATATCTGTTCACGTACATACATGTATACATGTGTATGAATATGTGTATATATGTACAGAGGTATACATATAAAGGGAGATATATACTATATATATATACAGAGGGCTAACCGGAGAGAAAGAGAGAAACGAGAGAGAGAGAGAGAGAAATAACGAACGAGAGAGAGAGAGAGCGAGAGAGAGCGGTTGAGAGAGCGAGGGGAAGAGAGAAGCAGAGATGCAGAGACAACGAGAGAAAAGGCAGACAAGGTGCCATCTTGCAAGAAGCAACCTCGAAACCATGGAAATACATCATAATGCATCTAGCGGGCGGGTTAGCGCATGAGGCCACCTCGCCCCTGTCATTCGCGACGGCACCGTGCACCAAGCAAATGTACTCCTTGAAGACCTGCCGCTCTGGGCCGAGAGGATCGGAGGCGGTACAGTGGAGCTGCCGCTCTGAGGAGTCGTGGGCAACCTGCCCTGTTCCGAGGCATCCTGCCACCCGAAACTCCTACAAACTCCCTCTCTCCCCAGGCGCTCCTCCCCCCTTCCACCCTTTCCCCTCCTCCTCGCACGCACGCGGGGAGGAGGAGGAGAGAGAGAGAGAGAGAGAGAGAGAGAGATGGAAAGAGAGAGAGAGAGAGGGATAGAGAGAGAGAGAGACAGAGAGAGTGCGGAAGATACCGGCACGGCGGCAGGGAGAACAGAGTGTAATGACAATATTTTTTCCTCTACCTCCCGACCTCGCGCCGCCTCCCTGGAACGAAAGCCGCGGGCCTCGTGCTTGGTGAAGGCCGTCCGCAGGTGGGAGAAGCCCGCCTGGAGCGGTGCTAGGCGGCTCATTTCCCCCCGCCTGCGACGTGTCCTTCTCCTCCCCATGCGACGAAGCCAAGACGGGGACGCAATCGGACCAGGACAGGTCGGGGATCTCTAAGATCTGGCCGTGCTGGAGGACGTGTCGGGCGCCGCGCGGCCATTCCAGAGCACTCCGAAACGCTCTGAGAGCGTTCCGGAAAGCTCTGAAGCGCCTGATCCTGTGCCTGGGCACGTCCGACTCCCCCGCCTTCCCTTTCCTTCGCTCGTTTCCGGCGGTCGCACGTCGACGGGGTCGCGCGCCTCCCCCCCCCCCGACCCCGGGGGGGCTTCTCGGACGGGAGCCCAAACCGTCGCCTGCGGCTTAGAGTGTGCCGCCTGTGACTTGTTCCTCCGCCGTCCCCGTCCTCCTTCCCGTCACCCCCCCCCCTCACCCTGCTCACCCTGTTCACCCTGCTCACCCGCCACCTCCACCTCCTCCTCCTCCTCCTCCTCCTCCTCCTCCTCCTCCTCCTCCTCCTCCTCCTCCTCCTCCTCCCTCCTCCGCCTCCGCCTCCTCCGCCTCCGCCTCCGCCTCCTCCTCCCTCCTCCGCCTCCTCCTCCTCCTCATCCTCCTCACCCTCCTCTTCCTCCTCCTCCTCCTCCTCCTCCTCCTCCTACTGCGCAGTGGGAAATGGTGGGAGGGAGGGCTAGGATATCAGATGTGGCGCAAGCTCACCTAGATTGCCGTCCCTCTTCTCGGCCCTCCACGCCATCCCTTTCCCCTTCTTCTTCGACTCCCTAGCCCCCTCCTCCTTCGACCTGCACGCACGCGGGTGAAGTCTCGCATTGGACTCTCATTGCCCTGGCGACTCCTCCGACTTGGATAATAGCAGATACCAGAGCTTGATGTATGCAGGAAGCGAGGCCGCCGATGACGTCACTGCCCAGAGTGCCGCTGAAGAGTACTGGGCTTCGAGCTTCCAGTTTCGAGCGGGCTCGGCTGTTGAAGGCGAACGATAGAGCGATGGCTAGCGCGATGACAGTTGTCGAGAGCGAACCTGGCCCCGATCAATGCCTCTTCTGAGGCCCGCAAGCTTGGAAATCCGCCCGAGCCTTCCCTTGCTGCTGCTCCAGCCGTCTCATCTCCGCCCACATCCCCCTCCTGCTGCCCTTGCCCTCTTCTCGCCCATGCACGGGTGCACGTCGTTCATTTCTAATCGTGCTCATTTCTAATTCCGCTCGTTTCTAAGTGTTCCTGGCTCCCTAGTGGTCAGGAAGAGGCCCAGGATAAAACAATTAGAAATGAAAGGATCCTGGCTCCAAAAAATCAAAGAACTTTCGAATACGTAGAAATGAACCCTGTGTACCAACACGTGAGCTGAGCATCCCTGGGGCCATGGTGGGATAAAGAACATTCGTGGTGCAACTGCTGGCAGGCCGATATCTTACGGTGAGAGCACTGAAGAATGAACCATTGGGCAAGGAAGCAACGATCTGGTGGCAGCTGGAACTGCAATCGTGGACCGGTCATAGATACCACTCCCGTCCTCATCAGATAAGGGACACTCCGTGGGTCTGAAGCCTCCTGGGCACATTCCTTAACCAACGCCCCTACCTGAGCTGCTGGTCCTGGGGAAGGTCTGGAAGCATCTCCTGTGAGCTCTTCTAAACGAGCGGTGACGAGCCGCCGAGCCAGAATTAGGGGGCATCGAGCTGGATCGGGCCCGGGGACTCGGTGTCGCAAGTACTGCCGCTCGTCCACAACTGGGCCGCTGTAGGGCTCGGGCCGGCTGCTGCGGGCAAGATGTATATCCCTATCCACTGCACCTTGGAGCGTCGGGCTCCTTTCCTCAGAGACCCGAGGCGCAGTGGAGGTGGACAGCGATCTGCCCCCCAGAGGCTAGATGTGTTATACGTATCCACTGCACCTCGGCCTGTCGGCGCCCCTTCCCACAGAGAGTCCAGGACGTAGTGGATGTGGACGGATGTCTCGCCCGCAGCTGCGGGAGCGACGGCGCCGACCTCGAAGAGATCAAGGGCGGGTACTCGGCCCCCTGCGCGCTGGCTTGGCGGGTCCAGGGCTGCTGCTGCGCGCGTCGCGGCGGCGACCTGCCAGGCGACACACCGTGCCGTGCAGGGAGGTGGGGTCTGGGGCGCCGGTCGTGGCTTGTCGAGACGCTGCAACTTTGTCGCAACGTCGGGTCTCAGGGGATGTGCCCCCCCCACTTGGAAGCGCACGCCCGAGGCGAACATGCAGTACACGCATCTCATAGCAACACGGTCGGGCACTTTCTCTTAGTGTGTGTCGCGGCGCCAGGGTAGCAATTTGTTGCCAGACTTCCCTCCCTTCCGCCCTCCTCTGCCGCGGGGCTCACGACTTGTCAGTCAAAAGATTGTCGCGGCGCCGGCCCCCGCGACACGCTGTGCCGTGCCAGCGGATGGCGCGTCGATCCGCTCCGCGGGACGGGAGGTTCCGAAAGGATCGGGACGCTGACGATTCTGGCGGCGCGACGCGCCAGCCAAAAGTTCACAGCCGCAGGGTCCACGTGTTGGGGGGGGGGGGCCCGCCTGAGGCCCAGGCCCCGCCTTCCTGCGGCCTGTCTCCCTAATTAAAGCTGTGCGTAGCCCGCCTAGCTTTTAGCGGAAGAGGTTCGCTCTCGCCCCGCAGATCAAAAAAAAGTGGGGGGGGGCGCTCACAGCTCGCGCAAGATGAGATGATGCTCAGCCTTGGCTGCGACGTTTGCATCTGTCAGGAGACACGTTCATCGGGATCTTGCCAAACCTTGGGTCTCCCCCTCAGCGTATTTCCTGAAGCTGTGGGAATTCCTGGATCGTTCTGACGCTTTAACAGTGGCTTGTTGGTCAATGCTTTATTGCCCACGTATTGAATATGATTGTGACTTCGTCATTGGTCCCATTCCCATCCCAATTCCTCCTCCTCTGCCGCTTCCTCCGTACTCCTCCGCCACGCTGTTCCGTCTCCTCCCTCCTCCTCCTCCTCCTCCTCTTCCTCCTCCTCCTCCTCCTCCTCCTCCTCCTCCTCCTCCTCCTCCTCCTCCTCCTCCCCCTCACCCTCCTCCTCCAGCTCCTCCTCCACCTCCCCGAACCTCTTCAACATGCGTTGCGCTTGTTCTCCTCCGCCCTCTTTTCCTTCTCTTCAGGCCTCTACGTCCTTGTCCTTCTCCGCCTCCCTTCTCTTCCACGTGCGCTGGACTGCACGCTCCAAATTCAACGAGTCCCCTCTGCAAATAAGTCCTGTCAAATTGGCACCCATCGTGCTCGCTCCTGTGGAACCCACTCTGTAAGAACCGACATTTCTGGCACCCCTCTGGCATGCACCCGTCAGGTTCGAGGCGAGCGTGCTGCCACTGCAATGGCCGCTAATGGGTGGCGTCGAAGAAGAGAGGGCGGGGAATGAGGCGAAAGCCGCATCATCAGAGACATGAGGAATCGACGAGAAGGAGTGCGCTACGTAATGACGCTGATGACTAACAGCCCAACGCAGAAGAACACCATAGAAGGGACACTGGCAGGGTACGGGCTAACTGGAACAGGAATAACAGAGTGCCCGCAAGGGTGAACATCTTCAGACATACGTCATACACAGATGAACAGATCGCGGAGCTCGCTTTTTCTTAGACCCAAGCCATAACGCCGCGCGCTGTCGGGAAGGGGCGCGCTGAGACAAGCGAAGACGAGGTACGAGCAAGGAGAAAGGAGGATCACGTCTTGCTTCAGCGGGTGCGTTTAGGAGCATCCAGTGTGTCTTCGAACATGTGTGCGTGTTTTTGCTAGCTGTCATATAATTACGTTTGGAGGTACCAAGGGCCAAGGGGGGTGGGGAGCGAGGGATCAAATAGCATGAGGGCAAACATGAAGGATGATGAGGAGGAGGTGGAGGAGGGAGGCGGACGAGGAGGAGGAGGAGGTGGAGGAGGGAAGGGGGCGCTGTAGGAGGAGGAGGAGGAGGTGGAGGTGGAAGAGAGGATGGAGGAGGAGGAGGAGAACCTGGACGAGCCATCGTACATCCCTCCGAACGGCCCGCGCCGAGAAACACTGGGAGCTGAAAACGCCTGGGAGGAGGAAGAGGTGGACGAGCCGTCGCACAGTCCTCCGAACCGCCCGCGCTGATGGATACTAGGAGCTGAAAGCGTCTGGGAAGAGAAGGAGGAGGGCACGGAGAAGCTGTGTTCGGCGGGGGCCAGAGGGGCGGAATTGCTTCTCGTAGCAGAGCGCCCACTATAACACCTGCAACGATCCTGCCCAGGCCGATCCTGGGGCCAGGATCGGTGTATACGCCCTCCTGGCTTGACCAGGTAGGCAGAATTACACACCGAAGCCTGAGCCCAAGATCGGCCTGGCCATGATCGGTGTAGCTGAATAGCTGGCGCCGTTCGATCTCGGTCGAGAGAACCGACATGGTCGGAAAGGAACGAGGCCTTAGAGTGCGCAAGCAAGCAAGCGTGCAACTGGGGCACCCAAACACGCAATAGTTCCACAGGCATGCAGGCCTGCACACGGTAAGTGCAACAAAGGGGGTAATCATGCGGTCATGCAAGCATCTACGTAAACATGCGATCGCGCAATCGTGCAAACCCGCACGCACCCCACCGCTCCCGCCAGCAACGTCCACAGAGGCCCCTCTGCCGTGCCCGCCGCCGAGGAACCGACCGAGCAAAGACGTCCAAAAGCGACAGCCGACCCAAAGTGACGGACTGGGTGTGGGGGGGGGAGAGACCAGGGGGAGGAGGGAAGAGGGAGCAGACGAGAGGGGCAGGATGGGAGGATGGGGAGGACTGCGGCGGAGGGAGGGGAGGGGGAGAAAGGAGGGGCGGGGCGGGAGGAATGCAGATGAGGACGACGATCGGAGGCCAAAGTGCTGAGACGGGGGCGTTCACTTCGCCGTCGGCGGTGGCGCTCGGAACGGCCGCCCGCGCCGTCGCCACCGCCGGTGGCGGCGGCGCAGGCGGCAATGGCGGCGGCGGCTGCGACGGGAGCTCCCGCTCCGCCAGTTGCGCGGCGGGTGGGCGGCCTGAGTTGCGGCACGGGGGCGGAGTCAGGTGTGCGGCTGGTGAGACGCCCCTCCCACCACCCTCTCATCCTGTCCCCTCCCTCCCTCCCTCCCTTACTCCCCCTCCTCCTCCTCCTCCTCCTCCTCCTCCTCCTCCTCCTCCTCCTCCCTTTTTACGTTGACCATACCTCAATCCTGCGATTGTTGCGTTCGTGAATGAAAAATGCGACTCGGTTCAAGGTGTACCTGGCGGGCGCCGCGGAAAATGAGATAATTAAAGCCGAGGCCAAAAATAGTAGGAAGAGTAGGCGCCCGCCATGTCTTCGAGGGAGGCACCAACCTGAGCAGCCAAATGACCCCAGTAAGAATAGGTACTGCCTCCTCGGGTGGTGCTTAAATGAAAGCGTGAAAGGGCAGCGCATCGTCTGTGTCAGTTCTGAAGTTGCTCTCCCAGGGTTTCGGTTGACCCCAAAGGTATGCAATTCCTACCCAGCTATCCTAATATGGTAATGCCACCTGTCTTCTCTTTTTTCAGAGTGTGTGCCAACTACGCATGCTGCCACTGTGAGCACATGAAAAACTGGCTGTAGTGTTCCCAGTAAGCTTGATACGAAAGGTAAGGCTGGGTGGGGCGCAATGGAGAGGCTGCGCGTGCAAAAAAGTGGCATCTGATGACTGCCAAAGGGGTGCTTCGTCCTCTGCCACCTCGGCGTGGGCACGAGTTGGGAGAAACATGTACCTTGTAACAAAAAGAAGTAAGCACTGGGTACAATTGTTTCATGGGCACGTACTACTGCTAGGCTGGCCTGTGAGGCTAGCCTGGTGAGGTGCCAATAGCTCGTATGTACCGTGTCAAAACGCTAGTAAGCCAGCTCGGAGAACGAATGCTTGTCTGTAAACTGAGGTGAGAGCAGCTGCACTGATAAGCCTGCAGATGCAGGCTTGTCAGTTCTCCTCCACCACCACTACCACCATATATCCAGAACCCAATCCTCCACAGTCTCCGATGCTGTTTTGCAGCATCGACGACGCTAAAGCATGGCAGTTCTAGGGCTGCCGCCCAGAATTTGTTTGGGCTTGCTCCAAGCCGCATCGGTACTGGGACCTGCGTGCTTGTTGTGTGATTCTTTTCGGGCTTAGCACGAACCCACTAGTCAGGCACGACAGACCTGTGATAGGTGTCGCAGGCTGGCCTTTTAAGGATGGCCTTCGGGGTAGAGGAGCCCTATCTGTGGTTGGGCACTGCTAAGACGTCATGCGTGGGAAGGCTGCCCACGTAAAGCCTACTTCAGCTAAGACTGAGCGGGGGGTTGCTGTCTGACTGCTGCGAAATAGTAGAGCAGTGCTACTGAGGTGATGCTAGTACACGGGGGGCGGGCCCGCGGCGGGGAGCGGAGCATACAGCCACGATGTGGATTCATGTATCACCTGTGGGATCTGAAAAATGGCGCACTGTCGCCAAAGTGCTGCTGCCTAGCTGTTTCCGAGGCTGCATGTGCAACGTGGCGTACTGCCGTCAAATTACAGGATCGAGACGAGTGGAGGGAGGGTGAGCAGCAGCAGAACGGTGATGAAAGGCAGGGGTACGTATGAAACAACGTGCAATCCCAGGACTGCGACCCATGGTTTTGTAGGATATCCCGACAGTTTGCAGAGAGCGCCTCCACCCCGCCGCCTCCCGTCCACCACCGCAACCACACTGAATGGGACGATGGCCGCTTTGAGGGGCTCACTGATGGAAGCAGCCTGTATCAACTGACAAAGCAAGACAAGAGGACAGATGATGTGCAGGCTGCTTCCAGACGTGAGTGTGCATGCTGGTTTGCGCAGGAGTCTGTATGTAGGAGGGAGCGTGCCACCAGGTACCAAGCCGGCGTGGCTAAAAGGAGGTATGCGACCCAGGGTGTTGTAGAATAGCCCCGAACCTGGGAGAGAGAGAGAGAGAGAGAAAGAGAGAGAGAGAGAGAGAGAGTCGGCAGCTGGGCGCGGGCTGGCAAATCCGTTGCTGCTAAAACGGTCTTCGCGGAAGGAAGCAACACATTCCCGATATAAATCTCAGCGCGCTAAATAGTGAACGGGCTGCTTCCTGGAGGAAGAACAAAACACTTTCCCGGAGCTCCGCTTGCAGCAGCCACGAAACACGAAAGGGGGGAGGAGGATGTGCAGCACGACAGTGATGTGAGAAGGCAGAGGTACCTCGTGAGAAATGGAAAAGTGCAATCCTAGGGCTGCAACCAAGGGTGTTGTAGGAGAGCCCCAAACCTGCAAGACATGAAATGCCATCATCGTGTCGAAGAGCCGCGAGGAGAAAGGAGGAGAAGTGCATTGCAGGTCAGTGGTCTGCCTTGACAGTCTGACTGCTGGCGTGCCTGTATGTGCCATGTCAGGTGGGGTCTATCTGCGGCAATTGGAAAGGATGAAATACGGGTTGTGAATGTCGTGGTAAGTTGCACTACTGCCCAAACTGGTTGACATCGATTGGCATGTCGTTGAAGTAGGCTGACCCGTGTTGAAAATCGTCGGTTTGGGCTTGGGTGTAGCCTTGTGTAGCGCCACCACGTACTTGGGTGGCGGCTCCCTGAATGGCGCTCCAGGCGTGTGTTCGCGTAGGCCATGGAGGTAGCTCTCGTAGCGGGTCTGGTACGCGCGCAGCCTGGCGATGTAGTCCTGGGATGCGGGGTATCCAACCTTGTTGAGGAAAATGGTGCGTCGGTTGAAGACGTGGATCGGGTGCTCCCCTCGTCGCGCTGCTTCGTGGTGTGTTGCGATTGCGTGTGCTGCGACCGTCGGGAAGCAGGTGTGTCGCGTCGCCAGCGTTTGCGGTGCTGGCCGTCGCCATGGAACATCTTGTCTCCATTGCGGGGCGTTGAGGTCCTCGTCTGGTGGGTAGGTGACAGGTATCTTGAGTGCAGGTGGTGGTGGGTGTACGTACGAACAGGTGTGACGGTGACAATTCGATCATGGTGGCGAACGTGGGTAAGGACCTCTTTGGTGATGCTGGCGTGCTGCTGGTCTTGGCCGTGGTCGGTGGCTGCTGTTGTGATGTCTGGTTGGCATGTTCGATCAGGTGCGCTGGCGGTGGCTTGTAAGGCCGCTGGTGAGTCGCAGTCGTTATTGTCGTGGTCGTTTTGTTGATGTGTATCTTCAGCATGGGTCTCCTTGGGATCGTATCTTGTGTTGGTTGCTTGTGGGTGTGTTTGTGTGTTGATCTGCTTTGTGGCCACTGGTGATGTCGATCCACTGGGTTTGGTGGGCTGCTGCGTAGGTTGGAGCCCTGCTGCGTTGTTGTGTGTGGCGTCGGTTGTATTGGGTGGGCTCGTCGGGGTGTCGGTTGCGTTCAATGATGCGGTCGTCCCCCTCCTCCTCCGCCTCCACCTCCTCCTCCTCCTCACCCTCCTCCTTCTCCTCATCATCAACTGCATCAGCATCTTCATCAGCATGAGCATCAGGATAACTCAGCATCAGCATTAGCATGGGCATCGACATCATCAGCATACGCATCCTCATCCTCAGCCTCATCCTCATCATGAGCATCATCACCATCATCATCAGCATCATCATCATCATCATCACCATCACCATCACCATCCTCCTCCTCCTCCTCCTGCTCCTCCTCCGCCTCCCCCGTCAGCACCATCACCATCCTCATCGTCATGAGCATCGTCAGCATCACCACCATCATCATTATCAGCATCATCATCAGCATCATCATCATCCTCAACATCATCATCACCATCGTCACCGTCATCACCATCCTCATCATCAACACCAGCACCACGATCACCATCACCATGATTGGAATCATCGGCATCGTCATCATCATCATCATCATCATCATCATCATCATCATCATCATCATCATCATCATCACCCTCATCATCGTCACCACCACCGTCACCACCACCATCATCATCTTCAGCATCATCATCAGCATCATCCTCATCCTCATCCTTATCGTCATCCTCAGCCTCCTCCTCATCATCCTCATCTTCATCATTATCCTCATGTTCATCCTCATCATCCTCATCACCATCATCATCATCATTATTATCATCATGACCATACTCATGATCAGCAGCAGCATCATGATCACCACCACCATCAGCATCATCATCATCACCATAATCACCATCATCAGCATCACCAGCAGCATCATCATCGTTCTTCTCCATGCTTCCCCTCCTCCTGCTCCTCCTTCTCCTCCTCCTTCGTCCTCCCTCTCCTCCTCATCCTCATCCTACTTGCCTCCTTGCGCCAAGTCGTGCCTCACTGATGTCGTCGTCGTCCTCGTCCTCCTCTCATCCTATGCTTCCCTCCTCCTCCTCCTCCTCCTCCTCCTCCTCCATCGCCTCCTCCTCCTCCTTCTCCTCCTCCTCCTCCTCTTCCTCCTCCATCGCCTCCTCCTCCTCCTCCTCCTCCTCCTCCTCCCCGGATCGCGCTCGACTCGGCGCGGAGGTCGGATCGGGATGGGAATGCTTCGGATCGTTTCAAATTGGGTTCGGCCCCTGTTTGCCGCAGAGGGGAACCAGTTGTTCATGTCGGATCGGACCCGGTCGAGGTCGAGACGGCAGGGGATCGTACCGGGGGGGGGTGAGTCGGGCCGTGAGCAGACCTCACAGGCACGCCAAGTGCGGAGGCGGGCTTTGGAGCTGCAAGGCATCGCATCGAAGGGGATGCGTGGAAGTCTCAGGGAAGGGGGGCCCTAGTCTTGGGGCCTTTTGCAGAGAGGAGCTTTCAGCGGAAGGCACGCTCTCCTTGAGCAAATCGCGAGGGAGCCGCAATCGGTGAGTCTGTGTGTGAGGGAGTCTGCGACACGTGGGCCTGCCCGAGACGGGAGCCTCAGTCTGCGTAGGCAGATGCTCAGAAGTTGTGCACGAGCAGCCCTGGCGGGACCAAGGGTCCTTATGTCATGGCGGGCTTGTCGGCGGCGCCCACAAGAGGGGGAAGGGGCAGGTGTGGTGGCTTACTGCGAAGGCGGAAAGGGCTTCTTCGACGGCAGGAATCCTCCTGGAAGAGCCCAGAGGCCTTACGAAGGCCTCTTAGTCGCCCGCCCCCCCTCGCGCCACCCCCGTGTGGTCGCCGCCAGCCTTGGGATACCTCCTGGAGGGGCTCACACATCCGCGCCACGCGCCCCACGCGCGCGAAGCGCGGCTATCCTCTCGCCCTCGCGCCGCGGCCCTGGAGAACGATAGGCCTGCGGCCCAAGCCGCGGAGCGCGCCCATCTCCGCGTCCCTGCGGGTGACCTGGGGCTCGTTCCTTCCTCCCTCCCTCCCTTCCTTCCTCCACGCGAGGGCCCACCAACAAAGGGGGCGTGGCCAGGTACTGGTGAGAGCCCTCTCCGAGCCCCCGCCGTGCCCGCTTGCCATCCAAAGATGGCTCCCAGAGGGCCCTGGAGAGCCTCATGACGGTGCCACGATGTGGCTCCATCGGCGCCGTCGGAGGGCGGCGGCGAGGAGGGGTGGCGGGTGCGCAAGTGAGCGGAGGAGGAGGGACCCCTGCTCCGGACTACCGCCTCGATCCCCCTTCCCCTCCTGGATCCTCCTGGATCCTCCTGGATCCTCCTCCTCCTCCTCCTCCTCCTCCTCCTCCTTCACCTCCTCCTCCCCCTCCTTGAGGGGGACAAAACGGGGAGGCGAGCCAGGCCACCCAACAACGCGCATCGCGCCGCGCGAAGCACGCCAACGCGGTGACGTCTGCGCTGACGCGTTGCTCCCGCATGAAGATGCGCGTGTGCACACATAAGCATATATACGCATACATCTGCCTCTCGTCAACACGGTGACCTGGGGTAGGTGGCGCGAAGGAGAGGGAGGAGGAAGGGCGACCGAAGAGGGAGAGGAGAGAAAGGGATGAGGAAGAGAGCTCGTTCCTCACCATCCTCCTCCCTCCCATCCCTCTCCCTCTCCCTCCCCCTCCCTCCTCCTCCTCCCTCCTTCTTCTCCTGCTCGTCCTCCTCCTCCTCCTCCTCCTCCTCCTCCTCCTCCTCCTCTCCCTCCTCTACCTCCTCCTCCCTCTCCTCCTCATCCTCCTCCTCCTCCTCCTCTCCTCCTCCTCCGCCTCTCCTCCTCCTCGCTTCCTCCTCCTCCTCCTCCTCCTCCTCCTCCTCCAGCTTCCTCCTGCCTCCTACACCTCCACCTCTCTCCTGCTCCTGGGCCACCTCCTCCTCCTCCTCCTCCTCCTCCTCCTCCTCGCACGTGCATGGGCTGGGCTGGTTGGGTCGCCGGTCTGCCAGCTCTGCGGAGGGGCAGCTGGCTCGCCGTGCCACCGCTGCTTCGACTGCCCAGCCCACGGCCAGCTGCGCTGCGACCTCGCGCCACGCGGGCTGCAGGCGCGTGCAGCGTACGTGCGCGCCTGGAGCGAGGAGGCGGCTGAGCATCGCTGCCGAGGGGTCCTCCCACACTCACGCGCGCTGGTTGACACTGCGGACCCCAAGGTGCTCGTGCACTGGGTGAGCAGGCCCAGCTCGGGCCTCCTCTCGGGGCCCTGTTCTTGGACAGCAGCGCCTCGGCCAGGAATCTCTTGGGGCTGGAGCGGGCTGGATGGGCAGTTGCTCAGGTGGACCGCTTAGGCGCCCTGGCGACGGCGGCCTGCGGGCCAGCCCCGCTCGCGGCCGCCCCGGGGCAGACGGCGCCCGACGCTGAGGACTACGCAACCTATGTGTTGCGGTTCGTCGCGATCAGGCCCATGAAGCTCTACCTGGACTGCGCCAGCACGCTGCATGCTCCACGGGGGGCCCGGCGCGGGCTGCGGCACGGGCGACCCGCGGCCCCACCTGTGGGGATCTTTCTGGGGGGCCTTCTCGCCAGACGACTTCGTGGCCCACAAACGCCTCGGGCTCGCCACTGCCGGGTTGTGGACGCAGGGCGGTCTACGCACTGGGAGCGGCGGGCCAACAACCACGCAGACGAGTTGGCCAAGGCAAGGGGCCGCTGCCACAACGTCTCCGCACAGGGCGAAGCACTCTGGCACGGGCTGTTCGACCGTGCATCTGAAGGGACGCGCTGGTGCGCGGAGCCGGCAGCGCACATGGACGACGCCAGTCTCGTAGACCACGACGACGTGCTGCACGCTAAGCAGGAGGCGCCAGCTGCAGCGGCCGCCGCCGCGGGGCCGCCTGTCGCGGGCCTGGACGAGAAGAGGGCCGAGGAGCAGGTTGCTCTGGATGCGTCCTCCCTCCGCGACGCGGCCCCCGCGCCCGCGCAGGCGCGAGGCGAGGATGGGCTGGCATCCCCTGGGCCAGGGGCAAGCGTGCTCAACTTCGGCGCTAGCTGGAACGGCCTGTTCGCGGCGGCGACGCGTGCTCGGGGCCATGCTCCGCCCTAGTGCGACGTGCTGCAAGCGCCAAGTGAGATCCTTGTCTTCTGCCTGCGGTGCGGCTGGACGTGGTCGGGGGGCGCGCCTGGGAGGCTGCTGCGCGGAGAGTGCGGCGAAGGGGGGCGCTCCGCGGCGGGATAGGAGCAGCTCCGCATGATTTCCCAGGGCAGGCGGCCGTACTACCGCCTTAAGCGGAAGCAGGGCAGCAGAGCTGGCGTGCTTCGGGTTGACAGAGCACGACCTGCCCTGGTTGCGCGAAAGGGGCCGCTAGGCAGCCGCGGGCGGCGACTCGGCCGGGGAGTCGGACTCTGGCTGCAGCGACAGCGAAGGCGGTGGCTGAGTGGCTCGGCCGCGGGGATCTTCGCACGACTTCAGGGGCCTCACGCCATGCCATGTCATGTCATGCCATGCCATGTCTCCTCCTCCTCCTTCTCTCCCTCCCTTCCTCTCTCCCTCCCTCCCTCCCTACACCCCTCCCCCCACACCTCCGTCCTCCGTACTCCCTGCCCCCTCGGGCCGGAGAGGCTTGTTTGCCGCGGCGCCTCGCGCCAACGGTCTAATCCTGCCCGCCCCCGCGTGACATCCCGCGGGAGAGAGAGAGAGCGCCGAGCGGGCGCGCTTTTTCGCCCGCCTGGCGCCCTGCTCTGCAGGTGGGAAGAGGAGGACGAGGACGAGGAGGAGGAGGACGGTGAGGATGCATGCTGGGGAAGGTCCCAAAAGACCTGGTGGTCCACGATCTCAGCAGTCCGACTCGCCATTGAGAGGCGACGGGGCTCTGGTCGACTCATCCCCCGAGCCTTCACCCAGGGGAAAAGTCCCTTCTCCGAGGCCGAGAGGGCCCAACACTCGGCACTTGCACGCGAGGGGCGAAGTCGCCCACAACACAAACAACTTTGGGATCATCTCCTCCTCCTCCTCCTCTTCCTCCTCCTCCTCCTCCTCGTCCTCCTCCTCGTCCTCCTCGTCCTCCTCGTCCTCCTCGTCGTCGTCCTCCTCCTCCTCCTCCTCCTCACCCCCTTGGGGCCCGACCAGCTTCCTCTCAGCGCTGGAGCCAAAGTCCGACGCTCGGCCAAGTGCATGCCCTCGTGGGTCCCCAGGGTCAGATGAGGAGGGGGCATTGGGGTGAGGAGGCTCAGGAGGACAACGGCGATTACCAGAGAACCCAGGATGCGTCGACGATGCTGCAATTACGCCTCTGCAGAAATTCCTGATCATTGCGAGAAGCGCTCCCATGAACGTATGGGGGACGCGAGACCATATGCTCGACGACGTCTCGAGCGACAGCCTGGACTTGGAAAACATAATCACCCTCACTACTTGCAGCTCTTGCTCAGTCGTACGCTTCAGCCTAGCCTTTCCGAGGAAAACAAGAACCCCATGTTGAAAAGGGAACTGCCCGCAATCCTTTTGACTACCAGGGGCTCTGAAGACGAATGTGCACGGCGCTAGAGCGAGAACCACAGTGTTAAAGCCAGCCGCCCTTCATCCCTGTGGCTGTTGGGAACTGTAAAGACGAATGCGTGCGACGCTGAAACAATAATATAACTTTGAACACGATTCATCCTTCATCCTTGAGGTTTTGGGACAAACGTGTGTTGCGCGAAAGCGGAAGTCACGTTCTGAAAACCAACCACCTCCAACCTTAGATCAACTGGATACGTTACAGCGCGAACGCACGCAACGCTGAAGCTGTAGCCGCATGTTGAAGAACGCCCGCCTTCCATCTGTAGTTGTCGGGGAAGTGAAACGTCAAGCGCACAGGATGTTAGGAGGTGCAAACGAAACGCCCGGCCCACATCGCCGACGCGTCGTATGGTGCGACGAGGAATATGTTCATGACGAAGACGGGTGCATGCAATAATGACTGAGGAGAGCAAAGGGAGAGGCGAGAGGAGCGAGGGTGGGGGGGGGGGGGGTCGGGAAATTGGAGGATGCTTCGCAGTACAGCGGCTTCTTTTTTTATGGGCAGAAGGAGGAGGAGAGGGATGATGATGCTGCTGATGAGGGGGAGGAGGACGACGACGAGCATGGAGGGCGGCAGTCCGATCGTTGCCGACCTCTGGTGCTGGGAGGCATCCTCCCCCCCCCCTCATGGGGAGGAGAGGAGGAGGAGGAGGAGGAGGAGGAGGAGGAGGAGGAGGAGGAGGAGGAGGAGGAGCAAGAAGGCGGAAGAGGACGGCAAGAGAGGAGGAGGGGGAGAAGGAGGAAGAGGGGGGGGAGAAGACGGGCAAGCGAGGAGGAGGACGAGTAGGAGAAGGAGAAGAACGAGGAGGAGGAGGAAGAGGAGGAGGCGCCCTTTCGGTCCGCTGCCCAGCAGCGAGGAATTCACGATGATGCGTTGCTGAAGCCCAGTCGGCGAGGGGAGAAGGAGGCGGAGGAGGAGGAGGAGGAGGAGAAACACCAGGAAGACCAGCCGTGCAGGTGCCAGCCAGTCTTCTTCCGCCGGCGCCTCGCATGAAACGAGTCACGGCGCGCAATCGTCTCAGGCCCGCCTCGCAGACTCCGAAAGCCATCGTGCATCTGTGAGCACGCAGAACGTGCAGACAGCACGTCGACGCACACCCACAGCCGGCGCTCTCACGCAGCCTCCACTGCGCACGCGAGAGGCGCTTCGTGCCCGCCCACCGCGAGGTGCCATGCTCCGAGGGATGGCCCACGCCCACCACGACCGCCAACGCAGCCGACAGGGCCAGACCGCGACAGGATCGGGCGCGGAATGGCTCGACGCCCTCGCCGAGACCCCGACGGCCAGCTCGTCAGTGACACGCCGACGCTGACGGGTCAACTCTTTCCCCTGCTTGAGGTCCGCCGCCGGTGCCCGGAGAGCCTCGTCGTCCTGCGGGGGCAGATCGCACGGAGGCGCCGTATCATTGCCCAGCGGCGAGCCGTCCTCGTCGTGCAGCTCCTGTCTGGCGCGCCTTCTCGCCTGTGTCCTCGAGCCCATTTCATGCAGTCGAGGGTGTCGGGTGCGCAGCCCGTCCACAGTGACAGCCTCACGAATGGGAAGCTTCTCGGTCCTGGATCGTGGCCTCCACGCTGCCGACGGGAGCCACTCGCCTCGACAACCAGGGCGAGGGTCCTGGCCCTGGGCCTCCTCGAATGCGACTGGGTCGAACTCCTCGCGCGCCCTGGTGCGGTGGGCCTCGGGACGGGCACCGGCGGCGTACCCGCCCTGCGGCCCTCCGCCTTGCCCTGCGCCTTGTCGACGGTGCGTCAGGCATCGGCACCCAGGCTGCCGGCATTGCGGTCAGGAGCTTGTCCTCCTCGTGTCGCCGCGGCGGCCCCGGCGACGCGGGACGCCGTGCGAATGGATCGCGTGCCGCTCGGCTCCGCGGGGCGGGAGGTCGGGAAAGGCTGGCGACGTTGGCGCCTGAGGGCCGGGACAGGGATGGCGTGTCGCCCCGCAGCGTGGCGGGCCAGACCCAGCGGAACGCCACGCCAATCCAACGTTCCCGTCCGCAAGGGAAGAGGCATCTGCATAAGCATAAACTTTCGAAGGTCCGCACGGGTTTCTTGGGACGGTGGTGGGCAACCTCGGCGGCGCCTCTGGTGCCACCCCTGGCGTGCTCCGCGCGTGCCCGCGCGGAGGATGAGGAGGCCGGAAGAGGAGGGAGGACAAGGCCGAGCACGGCGACATCAAAATTAAAAACCGGCCGGGCCGACAACGGAACCGAAACCGACCAGCATCGACGGGCCGAAAGCAGCCTAGAAGGGCGCAGCGACGCAGCAACGACACAATGACCGACCACACCGAAACGACTGAACACAATCGACTGCGACGCAACCGCACCGACCGAACCGTGAACACTCTCTCAGGAAGGATGATGATAAGGAGGAGGATGAGGAGGAGATGGAGGAGGAGGAGGAGGAGGAGGAGAAGGAGAAGGAATGGAGGATGGGAGGAAGGGAGGGGGGAGGACGAGGAAGGAGGAGGGATGAGGGAGGAAAAGGTGAAGGTGGATGAGGAGGAGGAGGAAGAGGAGGAGGGGAAGGAGCAAGGAGGGAGAGGCATGGGGGAAGGAAGGGAGGGAAGAAGGGAGAAAGGGAGGGGGGAGGCGGGAGGAAGGAGGAGGAGGAGGGGGGAGGAGGAAGGAGGAGGAGGAGGTGGACGACGAGGAGGAGGAGGATCAAGGAGGAGGAGAAGAAGGAGGAAGAAGATGAGGAACAAGGAGGAAGAGGAAGCAGGAAGACGGGATGAGGGAAGGGAGGGGGAACAGAGGAAGGAAAAGGATGAGGATGAGGAAGGAGGAGGAGGAGGAGAAGCCAGCAGGAGGAGGAGCAGGAGGAAGAGGAGGAGGAATGAGGAAGGAGGAGCATGATGGAGGAAGGAGGCGACGGAGGAGGAGGAAAAAGAATAGAGGAATGGAGGAGGAGGAGGAGGAATGGAGGAGGAGGAGGAGGAGGAGGAGGAGGACGAGGAGGAGGAGGAGGAGGAGTAGAAGGAGGAAGAGGAGGAAGAGGGCGGAGGAGAAGGAGGAGGAAGATGATTATGATGATGATGATGATGAGGAGGAGGAGGAGGAGGCGGAGGAGGGGGGCAAGCTAGATGCGCTCGCGTCATATCTGACGTACAACTCCTCCCTCCCAGCCCTTACCATGGCGTAGATATCCTCTCTATTCGTTCAGTCGGGTGTCGAGCAGGGCAATGCTCGCGAGAGGGTACGCAATGGATGGTAGAGCACGGAATGGCGTGGCGTTGACGAGCACGGCAGAGCGTAGCATGCCAGAGCTTCACACAAGGCGGGGCTCACGGAGAACACCCGCTGGCTCTGCTTTCATCATCGCCGTTTCAAAACAGAAATGGGGCTCCTGCATAATACCTCCTGGAAACGACGATGCCCCAAAGTGGGTGGGGGGCTTCTGCGGCCGAGAAAATCAACGAATCGACACCAAACGTATAATCACTTCCGATGGTTTCTTTCGGAGGGGGCATTTTCTAGATCAAGGGGCCTATTCGGAAGGACCGACACCGCCCGCGCTGCAGCGGGAGCACGATTTGGAACAACCAGAAGCGCAGAATTGGGGCCAGCGCTTCCGCGGAACAGCACTTTGACACAGCAGCCGAAGCGACACCCCAACTCCTGTGAATCCTGTGCGGACGAGAAACAATACGATCTAGGGGGCGGGCACCTCCAGATGTCATCAACGGAAAGAGGAGAGTAGTATTCATATTGTGTAGGTGTGAAAAAAGAGGAGGAGAGAGGAGGACGAGGAGGAGGAGGAAGAGGAGGAGGAGGAG
>CAUYUJ010016540.1:212500-225865 GCA_963575745.1 Prorocentrum cordatum | reverse complement strand
GAGGAAGGAGGAGGAGGAGGAGGAGGAGGAGGAGGAGGAGGAGGGAGGAGGGAGGCGCTGCGGCAAGTCACTGGCCCGGACCTCTGCTGGAGTGCTGGGCGCACGCGCTCTCCAGCAGGCCGAGTGCCCTCAGCGTGCCCCACAGCTGCGGCACCTCGTCCTCGCCCTCGTCCGCGCCCCGCGCCAGGCCCGCTGGCGCCAGGCTGGCCCGCGCCCCAGCGGCGGCGGCGGACGCGGCCTCCGCCTCGGCGGCGCGCCCGAGGCTGCCGCGCACCTCGGCGGCGTGCAGCGCCACCTCCGAGGCCAGGAGCCCGGAGGCGCCTGCGGCGTCCGCGCCGAGGGGCCCCAGGAAGCGCGCCGCGCGGCGCAGCGCCGAGAGTCGTGCGTCCAGGGCGGCCTCGGCCTCCTGCCTCCGCACAGTGCGGAGCCAGGCGAGCTCCAGGAGGCGGGCCTGGGCCCTCTCCAGGTGCAGGTGCGCCACGGCGGAGGGCCCCAGGCCGCGCATCAGCCCCAGCGCCAGCGACTGCTGCGCACGGGCCCAGAGCCACACACGCAGCGCGACGGCGTGCTGGGCGACCTTGTCGCCTGGCGCCGAGCCCTTCAACTCTCCAGGCTGGACCCTGTGGCCGCTGCGGTCGCCACACCGCCCGCCCGCGCCGCAGGCCGCCCTGGACACGGCCAGGCAGCGCCGGCACGGGGACAGGCCGAAGAGCGTCGCTGGTGCCCCCTCTGGCCGCCTGCGCCACCACGCGGACGGCGCCGGGACAGCGCCCATGGGCTCTGGCGTCGGTGGCCTCGGACCAGCGGCGGGCAGCTCCAGAGCCGAGTGCGCGCGCAGCCCGGCGCCGAGCTGCGCCGCCTCTCCTGCCATGAGTCTCACTGTGGGGTCCTTCGCGAAATCCTCCAGGATCGGCCCGAAGTCGGCGGCGAAGCACGCCGAGAGCAGCTCCTCGGGCACACCCAGCGTATCCTCCTCGTCAGTGGCAGGGCCCTCGCATCTCGAGCCCGCGCAGTAGTGCACCTCCGCCACGGCCTCAGTGGCGCGTGTGCCCGCGCGGGATGGCAGCTCCGTGGGTGCCTCCCTTGAGCTCGCGCGGGAGAGCAGCTCTGCCTTGGCCACGCCAGAGCCAAGGTCCACAGACTGCGCACCTGCGCGGGAGAAAGTCTCCGACACGGCCACCGTGGCGCCAGAGGCCAGTGTGGCTGCCCGGGGGTGTGGCCTCCTCTCGGCCGCAGGGGCTCCAGAGCACTCGATCTGCGCGCTTGCGCGGGAGGACGGCTCCGTTGAGGTCTCAGCGGCTCCAGGGCCCTCAGACTGTGCGCTCGCGCGAGAAGGAGGGCCCGCCTTGACCACATCGGCACAGGACGCACCGCACGCAGTGCCGCGCGCAGGCAACTCGGCCTCGGTCATGTGCTGCTCCGCGATCGCTTCCAGCAGCATCGCCTCCGCCCGCCGCCGCGCGCACCCCTGCAGCGCGGCGGAGCAGGCGGTCTCCGCGCAGTGGCGCGCGAGCTCCACCACCATCAGCGTGCCCACGACCCGCGCCGCCTTTGGCTGCACGTAAGAGTGACCCTGGGCAAGAGTGACCTTTGGAGCGCGCTCATGAGAGGGGGCGCGAGGAGGCCAGAACCGAGCGCGCAGGCCGCTGCTGTCGCATCTCGCTCAGCGATCGGGGGGCTCCCCGTTGGCCCCCACCGGGCTGGTCGCTCCAGCGAAGGGTCGCCCTTGCGAACTGTGGACCTGCGCGTGAGTGGCGGCGGCCGGCGGCACGCCCAACGGCACGGCACACTGCCCGGCGGCGCCCGCGGGCAGCGCAGGCGGGCCATGCCGCACCTCCAGGGGCGGCGGCAGCGCGCCCCCACCCTCCGCCGCTGCCTCCGCGGGCGCGCCCCCGAGGGCGGCCAGCTCCACGTGCACGAAGGACACCGCCTCGTCGAGGGTCCGGCAGGCATCGGCCACCTCTCGGCTGCACGCAGGAGCCACCCTGGGGTGACCCCTGGTGCGCGGCGGTTGGGAGCCGCGGGGAGGCCAAACCCGAGAGCGCAGGCCGCTGCCGTCGCATCGCAGTCCGCGATCGGGGGGGCCCGTTGGGCCCGCCGCCGAAGCTCGCTCCAGCGAAAGGTTACTCTTACATGCAGTCGACCTCTGACAGCAGGGCGCCCGCTGCCCAGCCCCGCTTCCGCGCGCCCAGGACTTCGAGCTCCGCGGAGCGCTCCGCACGGCCTAAGGCTTCCGTGGCCACGTCCAGGTCCTGAGGGCTCAGGCCAGGAGATCGGATCGAACCAACATGTGCACCGGATCGGGCTGCATCGGCACGGAATCGAAATCGAATCGGATTGGCTG
The DNA here is from genome assembly GCA_963575745.1 of Prorocentrum cordatum. Classification (NCBI taxonomy): domain Eukaryota; class Dinophyceae; order Prorocentrales; family Prorocentraceae; genus Prorocentrum; species Prorocentrum cordatum. The sequence continues at coordinate 223,521 of CAUYUJ010016540.1, read as the reverse complement.
CGCCAGGATGCACAACAACACCCCATGCAAGCATCGGGCCGCATCGGATCGTCGGAATGGATCGAATTGGATCGGGCCGACCAGAATCAACATTGAATCGGATCGATCGTATCGAACTGGGCCCTGGCTCAGGCCCCCGACGGCCCGAGTTTCTCGAGCCCTTCTCGGCACGAAAGGGGGGGTAGCAAATGGAGGGGGGCAAGCGAATCAGCTCACGTAGCTGAGTTCTCCGGCGTCTCCTGTCATGTATGCATATACACATATACACAGTGTACCTTGCACCTGTAAGTGTGTAATGTATGTGATTAGGGATGTTTGCATGCGTGTGTAAGTATGCGCGCATGCACATGCAAGTATGTAGGTATGCACGTATGCGTGTACATACGGAGTGTTTGCATGCGTGCATGCCTGTCTGTCTGTATGCATGCGTGTATGTGTGTATGCACGTATGCAAGTATGTATGTGCGTACGTATGCATGTGAGTATGTGTATCTATGCATGTGCACATGCTATGTGTATACGAGTGCATACATGCATGCATGCACCTACATATATATATATATATATATATGTATACATACATGTATGTATGTATGCATGCATGCAGGTATGTATGTATGTATGACTGTATGTATGCATGCATGCATGCATGTATATATGTGTGTATGTATGTATGTATGCATGCATGTGCATGTGTACGTATGTATGCATGCATGCTTGTATGTGTGTGTATGTATCTGTATGTATGCATGTCTACGTACATGTATGTGTACATGAATGCATGTCATAATGCGTACGTGCATGCCTGTATGCATATCTGTATGTATAGATGCATGTGTGTATGCATGTATGTATGTATGTGCGTATGCATGTACGTCCGTATGTATGTATGCATGCATGCACGTGTATGTATGCATGTATGTATGCACGCGTACATGCACATATGCATGACTGCATGTGTGCATGCGAGTAGGTATGCGTGCATGCAGACATGTACATGCGGATGCATGTATGTATGCATGTATGTATGTATGTATGTATGTATGTATGCGTATACACACGTGCGTATACGTGCATATATATGTATATATGCGCGTGTGGGTACGTATGTATGTATACATGCATGTACGTACGTAGGTATGTATATATGTATGTATGTATAGATGCATGCATGTATGTATGTATATATGTATGTATGTATGTATGTGTGTATGTATGTGCGTGTGCGTGTATGCGTATATGGGGTGTGTTTGTATGTGTGTATGTTAGCATGCATGCATGTATGTATGTATGTATGCATGTATGTATGTATGTATGTATGTATTCAATGTATGTAAGTATATATGTATGTGTGTACGCATGTATGTATGTATGTCTAGATGTAGGTTAACAGGTAGGTAGGTCGATAGGTCGACGGGACGGTAGGGAGGTAGGTAAGGTAGGTAGGCTGGTTGGTTGGTCTCTCTCTCTCTCTCTACACACACACCGACATACATATGTGTGTATAGGTGTGTCTGTATACATATATGTAGATGCTTTGTTTTGAAGCGCCCAGCGGCGGAGCCGAAACCAGCTGCATGCAGCAGATTTCGTAGACCCCCCATCCCACCTGGATGCGCCCGAACCGACCATGGCACAGCCCCCAACGCAGGCAGCGACCGGCTGAACAAACCCTCCAGAACGCCACTTCTCCCTCCGCGAGCAGCCAAGAGCTCAGACACGGGACGTCCTGCTGGGCCCCCCCCCCCCCGAAAGTCCCGACCCTTCGTTCCCCATGGCAGGTCCTTTTTACCCCGATAGCTTGTGGACACTCCCGGGGCCAGGCTGCCAGGCACCCCAGGGGCCGAACACAGCCCCCCCCCCCCGCCAGGAACAGGTCCCAAGACCCACCCCATCTATGGTCCCACGGGGCTCAGCATATACCAACAAACCTGGCGGGGGATTTTGCTTGGTATACGCTACGGCCCCCGATGGGCCGTAGCGCAACATGGAGGGCCGTAGGTGGGGTCAGGTCATGTGTTCGGTGGTCGACTCCTACAATGACTGGCCCGAAAACAAGAGCCCCTCCTGCGACGATGGCCAGGGGAACGTAATGAGACGAAGCCAAGATGAGGATAAATGCGTGTGAGGAGAGCCTCTCTGAAACCTGGCGCCTCTGGAGGATGTATCGGGCGCCGCGGTTTTCGTAGAGCGTGTTCTGGAGTGCTCTGAGAGCGTTCCGGAACGCTCTGGAACGGATGTATCCTCGTCCTAGCCCCGTCCGATGCATAGTCCCTCCCAAAACAACCTCCCCGAGAGAGGGGGAGGGCACCGAGCCCCCGCGCGCCGAACCCCCTCGGCCCCGGCCTCGCTCTGCACCGCTATAAGGTAGGTTCGTGCGGGGTCGGCACGCGCAAAGGTTCTTGACACCGCCGCGATCGTTCCGCCTAGAGCCGAACGCGGCCCCGGTCGTTCAAGGCTGAATCCCGTTGTGGCCAGTGGCGTCGCCGTGTCAATCGGCACTTCCGCGCCGCAACCTTGGACGCCCTCGCCGTCGTCGCGGGCGCGCCAACGCCGCACGACCCTGCCGCCAACGCAAGCACGTCCAGCCGCAGGAGCCCCCGCGGGGTCCTCCCGCAGCCGGTCCGCCAGCGCCCCGCCCTGGCCCGGCGCCTCGCCGTGCTCCGGCGCCGCCCTCACCTAGAAAGGGCGGGTGGCCCTTAGGGGGGGGGCGACCCACAGGAGAGGTGGCCAGCCATGGGCCCCTCGAGGGCCCTTTTTTGGCGGCGCGCACAAGGGGCACGACGAGGCAAGAACGAGGATGAAAACAGGCAAGGCTACATCGAGAATCTCTGAGATTCGGCGGCTTCGAAAGGTGTCTCGGGCGCCGCGGTCTTTTCAGAACGCTCCAGATCGCTCTGAGAGCGTCCTGGAACGCTCGGGAACGGATTGTCCTCGTCCTAGCCCCGCCCGAAGGGGGTATGGGGAGGGGGATAGGCTCCTTAGAAAGAGCCTGCTTCTCAGAGGGCGCCGGACCGACCTCTGGAAAGACGAGGCGCGCGCCTCCTGAGAAGCAGGGATGCTTCTGAGAAGCCTTCGCCCCTCCCCCCTGCCCTCTCTGCGCGTGGCTGGCCTCGTCTTCACCCCCCATTACGTCCCCCCCCCCCCATTGCCGCCCGCCCGATCACCCGGCGCGCCGCCGTGCTCCGGTCCTCCCGCGGGCGCTCGTCCTGGGGGGGGGGCGGGCGGGCAAGGCGTGTGCCGAAGCTGCTCCTTCCCTCGCCGGGCCTCTCCCTGGGCGCACTCCCAGGGAGCCCACAAAGGACGTACGCGCCCAACCACGTGCACATAATTACGGCCCCCTGGTGCGCGAGACCAGCCTTGTGATACGAACGTTTGCGCAATGCGTACTTTCAAAACCAGCGTGGATTCATGTGCTTCTGCGTCCTTCTTTCGATCCTGAATGCCGACCAGGATCTCGAGGCGAAGCCAGCCGCGGCGACGAGGGCTTCCCAGGATGAGCGGTGGTCGATGCCGAAAGAATCGCCCCCCCCCTGAGCCTACCGTCCCTAACGCTGCCCCTGGCTCTCGGGCCATAACTCAGCTCTCAGGCGGCCGTTCGGGACGATTCTGGCACCCCTGGAACGACCTCGTCGAGGCACAGCTGATGGAAACCGGCCCGCGCCTTGAATTCTGCAGGAAAAACTCAGGAACCCCAGAGCCTTCAGGACGAACAGCGGCATCGGTGCCTTTCCCTCCTCTTCGCGTCCAGGGCCCTCGCGAAGGCCTCCGCCGCTGCGAGCACGCGGCGGTCGTACCGCAGCGCACGCACGCGCGCCAGAGCCGCCGCGCCGCCTGCCTCGCTCTCGCTGCCGGGGTCGTCGGCGCCGGCCGCGTCGGGCGGCGGGACCTGCAGCGTCCAGGAGGGGGGAGGAGGAGGAGGAGGAGGAGGAGGAGGAGGAGGAGGGGGGGGGGGAGGAGGAGGAGGAGGAGGAGGAGGAGGAGGAGGAGGAGGAGGAGGAGGAGGAGGAGGAGGAGGAGGAGGAGGAGGAGGAGGAGGAGGAGGAGGAGAGGTAGGAGGAGGAGGAGGGGAGGAGGAGGAGGAGGAGGAGGGAGGAGGAGGAGGAGGAGGAGGAGGAGGGGAGGAGGAGGAGGAGGAGGAGGAGGAGGGGGAGGAGGAGGAGGAGGAGGAGGAGGAGGAGGGGGAGGAGGAGGAGGAGGAGGAGGAGGAGAAGAAGGAGGAGGAGGAGGAGGGGGAGGGGGAGGAGGAGCAGGAGGAGGTGATGATGAAGATGAGGGTGGTGATGATGATGATGACGATGATGATGGTGATGATGACGACGATGATGGTGAGCATGCAGACGATGACGACGACGATGATGGTGATGCTGATGCTGATGATGATGGTGATGCTGATGATGTTCATGATGGTGGTCATACTGATAATAGTGGTGGTGATGGTGATGATGGCGATGGTGGCGATGGTGGCGATGGTGATGGTCGGTGGTTATTTTTTCAGCTGGGGCCCTGCTGGCGGGCGGCAGGCCCAGGGGAAGCAGTGCGGCGGCCACGCGGCGCTCCCGGGGCGGCCGCCCGCTGCCGCCGGGCCGTGGCTGGGAGGGGCAGGCAGAGGAGGGAGGGAAGGTGGCACTCGCCATCGCTCGAACGTCCATTCCGTGTGCTTTTTGTTGGTTTCGTCGTGGTTTTTTAGCCAAATGATCAAGGATGCTCTTCTATGGTCCTCACCGAGGAAAAAACGCACACGTCCGAGCGATGCCGAGGGCACTGGGGCAGGACTACGAACAGCAATCGCACGCGGCATGGAGGCGCGCAGTGTTCGACGACTGCCAGGCAAGCGTGCGGCAGGTGGCCAGCACGGGGCCTCACGTGTATAGAACGTGTGGCACCGAGCGTGCGATGATGTGAAGTGCACCGCGCAGGCGTTCCGAAAACCTTCTCACAGAAGGCAGGGGAGATTAAGACGACAGATGCCTGCTCGATCAGTTCGTGCTCGGCAGGGTGTCCGAGAGCTGATCCTGGCCTTTCAACAGCTTGGACACCGTGGCGTCAGCGCACAAGGAGAGCGCCAAGCGGTGGGAGAAGCACTGCAGCTCCAGCACAGAGCCCTTGCGACGCGCAACAAAAGGACGCCACCCCATCAACAACCGCTGGCGGAGCGCACAAGGGGATATGGGGGAAGGGACGAAACCTGCTCAGAAGGATGACAGATTCTTGGAAGGCTCGGCCCCTGGATTCGTAATGAAGGCCCGCGCCTCCTAAGAAGCACTGTGCCTCTAAGGAGCCTGCCCCCTCCCCCTACCCCCCTCTGCGGGCGGCAAGAAGTGGGGAAACCAAAAGGTTCTGATACCACTACTCCGTGGACCTCTCCCGGGGTACGTTCTGACCAGAATTCCGAGGCGAATCCAACGGTGGCGACCGAGGCCTCCCAGGAGGGCGAAGTAAAGGAAAACGAGGCGATGGTAGCGGTATCGGTACCTTTTCCTCCTCTGTCTGCCCCCTTCTGCGCGCGGTTGAAACCGGATCTCCGGGCGCGCGCAGCCGAAGTGAGGGCCTCCAGCGCCCGCGAGAGCTGCGGCAGCAAGGGCTCCAGCGGCGCGTCGGGCCCGCCCGCCGCGCGCAGGCGCGCCAACTCCCCCCCTGCCGCGAGGAGGAGCCGCAGGCGCGTCGTGGGCGCGGCGGCGGCTGCCTCCTCCGGGGCCAAGACCACGCCACGAAAGTATATACTGAGCATCGTTTTATCGATCCTTGTCCCGAAGGGCGTCGCCTGGGCCCGACTGGCCGAATTACCACACTAGGTGGTAATTTAAGCGTTTCCTTCGGGTTTCGACGGGTACATCTACATCTGGGGTGCTGAGATGGTGGGGGGTCGGTTCAACGATACTGATATACACAGACACTCGCTGACGAATTTTGTGTGGACCTTCAGGGGGTCGCGGTGTATGAGGTCGCTGGCACCCATTGATAATTTATATACACCGCCGCCCTCCCCTGAGGCCCAGGAAGACTTCCTTAGACGGCGTCGGTGTATATATATATATATATATGTATATATGTATATATATATATATGTATATGTACACACCTATAGGACCATCCTTTGGGTGATAAGGAGGTTCGGGGGGGAGCCAACGTCTCGCTCGATCGGTCTCACTATCGATCTTACTATCGATCCCACGATCGGTCTCGCCCGATCGATCTCACACCATCGATATCGCAATCGATATCACCCGACCTATTTTATTCGGTCGATATCACAATCGATCTGAGTATCGATCCCACAGTCGATCCCACAATCGATATCACTATCGATCTCACAATCTATGTCACATTCGTTCCCACTGTCGATATCAACACCGATACCACAATCGATCTCGCAATCAACGTCATCATCATCATCATCATCGACGTCACCGTCACCAACGTCATCAACATCATCATCATCATCATCATCATCACCACCATCATCGGGCCACCATCATCAAAATCATCACCTCACCACCATAATCATACACATCATCATCAGCATCATCACCATCGTTTTCATCGAAACACCATCATCGTCGCCATCATCATCATCATCATCATCATCATCACCAACGCCGTCATCATCCAGACACCATCATCATCATCATCATCGGAACACCACCATCATCATTATCACCTCATCATCATTATCATGCACAACATCTTCGAAATCACCATCACTGGGACGCCACCATCATCATCATCATCATCACCAATCGCACCATCACAAACACCATCATCATCGGGACACCATCATCATCATCATCTTGACCCTCATCATCACCCAACTCTTCATCATCGGGACACCATCATCATCAACAACATCAGCATCATCATCATCCGGCCACCATCATCAAAATCATTATCACCTCGTCATCAACCTCACCACCAGCATCATCATCATCGAACACCATAATCGCCACCATCATCATCAACATCAACATCATCGGGACACCATCATCATCACCATCATCACCATCAACAACATCACCATCAACCTCATCATCATCAACATTATCGGGACACGATCATACGCATACTTATCCTCACCATCCGCATCACTTCATCATCCCCATGATCATCACCATCATCAGGGTCACCAGCAACATCATCATCATCGTGACACCATCATCATCACCAACAACAGTTGCATCATCAACATCATCTTCAGCATCCTCATCCTCATCCTCCTCATCCCTTTCCCATCATCATAATTATCATCATCGGGACACCATCATCATCACAACCATGGCCATCATCATGATCACCACCATCGTCACCATCAACGGGAAAACCATTATTGTTACCATCCGCATCATCAACATCATCAGCATCGGGACACCAGCATCACCATCATCATCGGAACACCACCATCATCACCATATCACAATCATCATGAACATCATCAACAACATCATCAGGACACCATCATCATCATCAACAACATCATCATCACCAACCGCATCATCATCATCGGGACACCATCATCATCGTCACCATCATCGTCATCAACATTATCTGGATACCAGCATCATGATCATCATGACTGGGCCACAACCATTACAATCATCATCATCAACCTCATCATATTCCTCATCATCAACATCACCATCCTCATCATCGGGACGCCATCATCATCATCATTATCAACACCATCATCATCATCGGGACACCATCATCATCGCAATCACCATTTACAACCGCATCATCAGCAACCTCCTCAGCATTATCATCGGGGCACCATCATCATCATCCGCATCATATTATCATCATCGGGGTCATCACCATCGTCATCATCATCGGGACACCATCATCATCATCATCATCAACATCGGCGTCATCAACATCATCACCATCATCATCATCATCGAGGCGCCATCATCAGCACCACCATGGCCATCATCATCATCATCATCATCATCATCATCTTCCACATCGTCATCATCATCATCATCCTCATCATCATGATCGGGACACCGACGGGGCACCGGCGGGACACCGAGCGGAACCGGTTGCCAAAAGGGAAACTTTTGGTCCGGCCGCGCCTCAGCCAGAGGCGGGGCATTTCTCGCCCGCCCACGCAGCTTCGCTTCGCCCGCACGAACGGCACGCACACGAACACGAAACCGATTTCCCGGTAGGAGGGCTCTCCGTTCCACTTCGATCCCACTCCCTCACCTCCGATATATATATATATATATTATATTATATATATATATATATATATATATATATATATATATATAGGGGGGGGGGGGGGGGGGCAAGACCAAGCTCGTGGAAAACCTTGGCCGGGCCGCGTGCCCCCCCCCCCCCCCCCCTCCCGTGCATAACCCCCGCCACGGAGGGGCAATGGGGGCCGGGGGTCGGGCCCGCGACAGCCTGCACGGGAGCACCAAAACGTGGCCTGTGAGCACCGCGCCATGCCTGTGGGGGAGCGGGCACCCCTCCCGCGTATACGCTCGGCACCGTTACGGGGGGGTTTGGCGGTGGCGACCCCCCGTAGCAGACGTTACGGGCTAACCGAACAAAGCAACGAACTCCCGGGGCCAGGACCAACAAGCCACGGATCGGCCGTCGGGTAAACGTCGACAGGCGGCGGATCTGAATACGTTCGCCCAGCAGAGCCGGGCTCGACCGTGCGGCGCCGTCCCTCGCACGAGCCCGTCTCGGGCTCGCTTCGTCTGCGCAGGCCTCGGTCTACCTTTGGAGGGATTCACACATGGCTCAGCCCGATAATGCGGCGGGCTCGTGTCGTGTCCTGAAACCACGGGGATCGTTCAACCTTTGAACGATCGGTAGTTTACGAAACGTCAGTTCAACATCGACTGTTTCTGGGTCCCCGGCGACGTCCAACGTTGAACGACGGCGGCGGGGTCGCCGCCGATCGACAAGACGCGAATCTACAGTCAAAACTGATAGGTAAGGATGCGCGATGAGGATGCGAGCCCCATGGAAGCCCATGTCGAAGCGTGTCGAGCGGGGCCGGCCATCGAGAGTGGTTCAGGATAGGCCGAGAGGCAAGGAAACAAGGCCATCCATGGGAAGGTTGCCCATCCTTCTTATCGGTCTCGACTGTATCCACATCCGCTGCCTGCCGACGCCCCCACGGGCCGCCACCCCCCCCGCCCCCGGCTCGCGAGCCCCGCGCCCGGCGCAGAGGTTGAGGCGGAGGAGGGGCAGCCTGTTTGAACCAGGCGCGGCGCGGTGGGCGTCGTCGTCGTCGTTCGTCTCTCGTCGTCGACCCCTCAGGCGGTGGCGACGGACAGCTCCCCGATGCCCCGCACTCGGCCCCCCAGCGGCGAGCGACGGTTCTTCCTCTGCGGAGAGCCGCCGCACGGAGCCCGCGGGCCCCCGCTCCACGGGAGGACCCCCCTTTCTGCTGGGGGCCCTGCGCTCGCCGCCGCCGCCGGCTCTCTCTGAAGGGGCCCGAGGGCATCCCGGGGAAGACCGCGCTGATCTCCGACGAGGTGGCCTCTTCAGCCTGGGCGTTCCTCACCGACTTCGCCCTTTGGGGCCCGCCACACGATGGGTTTGTTTTCCACCACCACCAGAAGTTGGAGGAGGAGTAGGAGGAGGAGGAGGAGGAGGAGGAAGAGGAGGAGGAGGAGGAGGAGGAAGAGGAGGAGGAGGAGGAGGACGAGGAGGAGGAGGAGGAGGAGGAGGAGGAGGAGGAGGAGGAGAGGGAGGAGGATGAGGACGAAGAGGAGGAGGAGGAGGTGGAGGAGGAGGGGAAGGAGGAGGACCCCCTCCCCCTCCAACTTATGGTGGTGGTGGTGGTGGTGGTGGTGGTGGTGGAAAACAAACCCATCACCACAGGGCGCCGGGACCATCTCTGGGGCGAAGCGCCGCGCACCCATCCCTGGCCCATGGCCGTGCTCAGCAGCCCTGTCGCGTGCGGCCACGACCCCCGGGTCAGGAAAACATGCTGCGGTGCACATCTGGCCGCGTGCTCGCACGTGGCCACGGGGGGGAGGGGCCTCGGGGCCTGTGGGGCAGCGCACCCATTTAGGAGCAGCGGGACCTCTGGGGTCGGGGCCTCTGGGGCAGCGGGCCCCGTCGCCACTATTTTTCCCCAATGAGTGCTTGCACTGGAGGGTCCTAGCGGAAGTTGAAAGACTTGGCGAACATTTCCCGCCGATTTGGCAGCAGGCTGGGTTCCCCGGTTCCCGGTTCCGGGTTCCCGGGTTCCCTGGTATTTGTTCTGGGCCGATTTCGGTGGGTTCTGGGCTCCTGGGCTCCCGGGTTCCCGGTCGATCTCCTCAGCGAAAACCATCCACTGATTGGAGTTCTTCTTTGGTGTAATTTCATAACGTCGCCCCCGTCTCGACCCATGCCCGGGGACCGGTTTCTCATCCTGAGCCGCTTGTGGACGGCCCCAGGGCAGGGGCCCTCAAAGTCCGAAAGCAGCGACACACCGTCCGTCGTGATATTTTCATGATGACTCGAGCCCAGACACGCGATGTCCTGATTTTTCCAACGCGCGGTCCGCGGAAGTCCCGACCCTTTCCCCAAGGCCTCTTTTTCACCCCGAGTCGTTACCTGAAGGTCCCCGTGCCCTCCGAGGGCCCCCGGGGGCCGAAGACTATCAAAAATGGGGGGCGGAGCAGAGCAGATTCCCGCACAGCCACGAGGCGGGTCCTGCACAGGACACGGGAGAAAGATAGCACGCACATCACACACACACACACAACACGCGCGCCATACCCAAGCACAGGACAGCACAACGCGAACAACAGCACAACATAACACACGCGCAACACAACACAACAAGACACGACACCACAACACACCCACACACAAACAGAAACTGGGGGGGTCCGTTTGCGCCTGCAATCTTTTGCGCAGCTGGGCGCCCTGGCGCCATCCGAACGGCCCGTAACGCGGGACACTTCGCTGACACGGTCAGCCGCCGCAAAAAAAACCCTCGGCGTGAGGCTGGCCGCGCAAGCAGGTCAAACCGAGAGTGCAGTGTGCCACTCGCGGGGGGGACCATC
>CAUYUJ010016540.1:200000-207500 GCA_963575745.1 Prorocentrum cordatum | reverse complement strand
TATGTATGGTTGCCTCCTGTCGTTGTCATCATCGTCGCCGCATTCTTCCTCCCCCGCCTTCGTCCTCCTCTTCCTCCTCCCACCTTCACGTTCACCTTCGCCTCGACTTCTTCTTTTCCGTATCCCCCTCATCTTCTTCCTCGTCTCGTCCCACTCTCCTCCCACCCAAAGCTCAAGTAATGTTGTTTGAGAACGTTTTCTGTCGAATACAGCTTTCCTTCTACTCGCCGTCCTCCTCCTCCCTGCTCCCTCCTGCTCCCTCCTTCTCCGCCTCCTCCTCCTCCTCCTCCTTCGTCCTCCTCATTCGAAAATCACAAATGAATCATGAAAGGATTGATCGTTCCTGAGTCTGTTCAGGCTGATCCCGAGCTTAGTTCTGCCAGCTGCCTGACCTCATCGTTGCTCTGCATTGCGATGCATGGTACATATCCCTTGTGAGGTCGATGGGCCTTGGCATTGATTCTTGATGGGCTGGTTGGGATGCGCGAAGCGTCAACCATCTCGAGGCGGACCCAGCCGTGGCGACAAGAAGAACTCCAGAAGCCCAAGAGGAGCAGCATGAAGGCAAAAGAGAGAAATAACTCGATCATCACAGACATCCACCGACATGATCAATTCAATGCGCGGCCCCAGAGTTCCTCGCCCCTTCTCCAGGGGGTGGCTTTCGTCCTGGGCCCATTCTTGATGGTCCTGGGGCCCGGTGGCAGGCCCCAGGGGCCGACATCCAAGAACAACGCCAGGACTCAAGAAAACCTACCGTCGGAGATCTGGACTGGATCCTCGAACCTCGAACCTCAGTGCGCCACGCCGACGTCTGCGCCTGCGTTGACGCCCCCCGGGAAGGCTTCGGGTTGCGCGCAGACAGCTGTTCGCCAGAGCCCGTCAGAGTAGTCACAGCTGGCCTCAGCATGCCCCCCAGGTGGCCTGGGACGGTCTCAACACCTCAACCCTGGGGCGCGGAGCGCCGCAGGGACGCCGCCGGAGGCGGCGCCAGGGTCTGGAGACTGCCCCAGACTACTCGGGGTCCTGTGGAGGCCAGCTGGGACTACCTCCCCAGACCCCCCCACGTCGTGAATCTATCATGACGTCGACCCCCAGAGGCCTCGACCCATTCCCCGGGACCGTTTTCTCTTCCCTTTTCGCTCTGAGTCGTTCTATGACAGCCCCGAGGCCCACTAGGGCCCCCAGAGGCCGAAAGCAGCCCAAATCTTTGGTGATTGTTTCATGGCCCGAGGGGGTCTAGGTCGGGAGGCTGTCCGTGCGAACCTTACCAACGCCCCCGATCCTCAGCCGACGAGCAGCGACGACGGCGAGCGCCCCCCTGCTGAAGAGGGCCGGCCGTGCCGCCTCGCAGCCCGAGAGCTCCAGCTGAAGGCCAGTGCCGCGGGCCAGCGCCTGGTGCGCGACCAGCGCGCCTCTCAGATTTTCTGTCCACCAGGAAGCAAAACAAGTTCCCAGGAGGAGGAAGAGGACTATGGCGATGAGGATGAGGATAGGGACGATGCTGAGGGCGGTGATGGTGGTGATGAGAGTAAGGACGATGACACAACGACGACGACGATGATGATGCTGATAATGATAACTGTACTTCTTATGATAATGATGACGACGATGACGATGGTGACGATGCTAATGATGATGATGATGATGACTATGATGATGATGATGATGATGATGATGATGATGATGATGATGATGATGATGATGATGATGATGATGATGATTATGATGATGCTGATGATGATTATTATGATGATGGTAGTGATGGTGATGATGATGGTGATGACAGAAAGGATGATGACGACAACAACGATGATAATGATGACAATTATGATTATGGCGATGATGATGGTGGTCATGGTGATGACGACGACGATACGAATGGTGGTGATGATACTGCTGATGATGTTGATGGCAATCATGGCACTGACAATGACACTCACAATGCTGATGACATTGGTGGTGATGATGATGCTGGTGGTGGTAATGATGTCAAATATGATGGTGGTGATGATGATGGTCATGACGAAGAAGATTATTATGCTGCTGATGATGCTGATTATGATGATGATGGCGCTGCTGATGCTGATACTTATGATGATGATGATGATGATGAGGATGATGATGAGGAAGAGGAGGATGGGGATGCAGATAGTGGATGATGATGCTGATGATGAGGATGATGATGGGGATGATGATGATGATGATGATGATGATGATGATGATGATTATGATGATGCTGATGATGATTATTATGATGATGATAGTGATGGTGATGATGATGGTGATGACAGAAAGGATGATGACGACAACAACGATGATAATGATGACAATTATGATTATGGCGATGATGATGGTGGTCATGGTGATGACGACGACGATACGAATGGTGGTGATGATACTGCTGATGATGTTGATGGCAATCATGGCACTGACAATGACACTCACAATGCTGATGACATTGGTGGTGATGATGATGCTGGTGGTGGTAATGATGTCAAATATGATGGTGGTGATGATGATGGTCATGACGAAGAAGATTATTATGCTGCTGATGATGCTGATTATGATGATGATGGCGCTGCTGATGCTGATACTTATGATGATGATGATGATGATGATGAGGATGATGATGAGGAAGAGGCGGATGGGGATGCAGATAGTGGATGATGATGCTGATGATGAGGATGATGATGGGGATGATGATGGGGATGATGATGATGATGATGATGATGATGATGATGATGATGATGATGATGATGATGATGATGATGATGATGATGATCGGCGCGAGGATGAGGTGGAGGAGGAGGTGGAGGAGAAGGAGGAAAAGGGGGACTATGCTGATGATGTCGCCTGGTGCGATGATGACTATGATGATGATGATGATGATGATGATGATGATGATGATGATGATGATGATGGAAATTATGATGACGACAACAGCGATGAGAATGATGACAATTATGATGATGGCGATGATGATGGTGGTCATGATGATGACGACGACGATACGAATGGTGGTGATGATGCTGCTGCTGATGATGTTGATGGCAATGATGGCACTGACAATGACACTTACAATGCTGATGACATTGGTGGTGATGATGATGCTGGTGGTGGTAATGATGTCAAATATGATGGTGGTGATGATGATGGTCATGACGAAGAAGATGACTATGCTGCTGATGATGCTGATCATGATGATGGTGCTGCTGATGATGATTATGATAATAATGATGATGATGATGATGATGAGGAGGAGGTGGGTGAAAAGGATGAGGATGAGGATAATGGATGCTGATGCTGATGATGCTGATGCTGCTGATGACGATGATGATGATGCTGCTGCTGATGATGGTGATGATGATGATGATGATGATGATGATGATGATGATGATGATGATGATGATGATGTTGATCGGCGCGAGGAGGTGGTGGAAAGGGAGGTGGAGGAGAAGGCGGAAAAGGAGGAGGATGCTGATGATGTCGCCTGGTGCGCTACCTGCGCGAGTTCTATGTTTTTGTTTTGTTTTACTCCGTCGGTGGGGGGGTGGGGGGGGGGGGGCAAACATCGGAGGAGGCAAATATGCCCCCAAGGCCTCGATCTCGTGGGCGAAAAAACACATCCGTATGCGGCCCCGCGGATACGGGGCGTGTTTCGCAGATGCCCCGCGCGGAACGTAATCGTGCGACCGCGTATTCGCAGAATCTCGCCCCGAAATCCAGATCGCGAGGCGCGCCTCATGTTTTTGTCTGCCGCCCCCCCCCGCCCCGTAGGGCCTCGATCCCTGATCCCAATCGATCGAGAAATCCATAACTTTTTTCAGAAGGAGCAGGGCGTCCACTTATCCCCAGGGACGCACGTATCACTGCCGCTACAAAAAGTCGAGCACTGTGGAAATATCTGCCGTCGACAGGAAACCCCTAGTTACTCGACATGAGACAGGGAAGCACTATGAACACAGCGGTCGAACATGTGATAGGTCTTGTGACAAGGCACTCAGGGCGACCCCGAGCAGTACCCAAACCTTTCTATGGAGCAACCCACGACGGCATGAACACAAGCTTCCGGAGGTCCGCCGGATGGCAGAAACTGCCCCAAAAGCCTCGGTCTCGTAGCCGACAAACATATCCGTATCCACGGCCTCGCGGGCCGGGCCCCTTGGCAATGACCCCGCGGATACGTTTTCTGCGGATGCCCCGTGCGGAACGTATCCATGCGACCGCGTCTCCGCGGGGCCGCGCCCCGGAATCTGGACCGCGAGGGCGTGGATAGGGACACGTTCGCCGCTCGCGTCGATCCTCGGTCCCCGTCGGTGTGTAAAGAGCAAACCAAATCGGCATGAGCAGGAGCTTCCGGAAGTCCCCGCGCATCTCTCGGATCGGCGTTGGGAGCCCCCCCCCCCGTGGCGCGCCCCGCGCGCCCGGGGGCTGGCCCAAAAGGCTCGGATGGGGGCTTGCGGGGAGATCCCAGGCCTCGCGGCCCCTCCTCCACCTCCTCCTCCTCCTCCTTCTCCTATTCCTCCTCAATCACGCTCTCGCTCAAGAATCTCGCTCTCGCTGTGGATGTCTCGAACATAGATGTGGGCATCGCGCTATCGTGCGAGAGTTCCTCGCGATTCATGCGGGACGCACGCTTTAGCAACCCGCCTGCTCGACCTGGCCGCCTGCGCCCGCCCTCCCGACCCGCCCGTTCCACGTGTTTTCTGCTGCTACCCCCCCCTCCTGCTACTCTCTCTCGTGCTCCATCCTCCCCCCTCCTCCTTGCCCCTTCCTTCCGTCCTTCTCCTCTTCCCCTGACTGAGTACACGTTGCAGGTAAGAAAGATATACCCCTAAGCGGGTACGATCGAAGACGACGAAGGCGGGTACCGACGGTTTGGGATATACGCGGCGAATGGAACGCGAACATACAAACACGAACCGTCTTAGATTACTTGTTATTATTGTTGAAGGCTGATGATCTCAACGTATGTATTAGTGACCCCCCTCCGGTAACCATTCTATGGTTCACTTAAAGTGCTCTCTCCTCGGGGCACGCACCCTGTTGAACAAGGGAAACAAAGGGTAAGTAACCAAACTGCGTTCCTGGTCCCCGGTTTACAACAACAAAAGCGGCTCCCGTCTTATACTTCCTCACGATGTATTCCCAAATCGCGCTCTCGCGCGGGACCCCCTCGCAATCTATACAGGAATCGCGCTCTTGTGTGGGACTTCCTTGCAGTTCATTCAGCCCCGACACTCAGGAATCACGCTTTCGCCCTGGATGTCCTAACGATCGATTTGGGAATAGTGTTTTAGTTCAAAACTTCATCGCAATTCATGCAGGACGCAAGCTTCCGCAACCCGCCTGCTCGACCTGGCCGCGTGGGCCCGACCCGCACTTCAGGGTCCACCCGCCCAATCTGCCCGTCTGGTTCTGCCACTTGTTCTCTGTTCTTAGCCCCCCTCCTGCTAGTCTCTCTCGTGCTCCATCCTCCGCCCTCCCCCTTGTCCATTCCTTCCATCCGTCACCTCTTTCCCTGCCTTGGGGGCTGCGCGAAATACACGTTGCAGGTAAGAAAGATATAAGGGGTACGATCGAATACGACGAGGGCGGGTAACGACGGTTTGGGATATACGTGTTGAATGGCCCGCGAGCGGATAAGAGCGAACAATCTTAAACTGACGCGCTATTGTTGTTGTCGTCGTCCTCGCCCGCGACCCGCCCGCGACCCACCCCGCGAC
Source organism: Prorocentrum cordatum (assembly GCA_963575745.1). Classification (NCBI taxonomy): domain Eukaryota; class Dinophyceae; order Prorocentrales; family Prorocentraceae; genus Prorocentrum; species Prorocentrum cordatum. The sequence continues at coordinate 201,771 of CAUYUJ010016540.1, read as the reverse complement.
CCACCTCGCGACCCACCCCGCGACCAACCTCGCGACCCACCAGCGACCTGCCCGCGACCAATCCACATGACTTTGACGAAGATTCAGCGCCTGCGACGGGCTCGTTGCACAATGCGCTAAAATTCGGCGCCAGCGGCAGGTTTCAGAACATCGCAAGCTGCCGACGACCCCCGCCGCCCCCTCACTCTTATCTGCAACTGCGGGGTGCTGCACATTCCTCTTCCTATATTCTTACAAGCCCGAGCGGGGGGACCCCCCAAAAAAAAACCGGACTCCCATGATCTGGGGCTTTGGGACCCTCCGGCCGGGCCTCGAAGCGGCCCCGCGGGCCTCGCAGGGCGTTTTGCCAAGCCTTCCCAGCACACCTAGGGCGATCGATCAGGGGGGTCATCGGAGACGTCCCAGAGACCCCCAAGACAGCAAGAGTGACCGACGTGGCCTCAAGATGGCCCAAAAGGCCTCCAGGACGGCCCCAAAGAGGCCTCCAAGAGCACTCCCAAGAAGGCCCCAAGAGGCAAACATTATTGATTTTCTATTGGTTTTTGGTGAATTTTGGGGTTCTCCTCTTTTCGGCTTCCCGACGCTCCAAGACGGCGGTCTTTTGGGCGTCCGGAGCTGCCTAGGAGGCTCCCAAACCGCCCCACATCCATCTGAAAGGGCTTCCAGGCAGTCCAAGAGAGCCCCAAAACGGCACAACACTGGTCCAAGATGGCCCTCAGAGAGCCCCATGGCGGCCCAAGATGGCCCCAAGACGCCCTCCGAAGCATTCCAAATCGTGACCCGGTCCTTCAGGGAGACCGTGGTTGGAGGCAGGGTGGCCCGAGGAAGCCCCCAGAGGCCCCCAGAATACGCCCAGGAGGCCTCCAGAAGACCTTAAGAAAGCCTGAAACAGCTTTTGTGAGGCCCCAAGAGGCTCTCCAAGGAGGAGCCCCCGCAAAAAAGAGCTGAGGAGGATGGGGAGAATGCGCAGGGTATGGCGAAAATGCCGAAACAGACGCATGGAGGAAGGATAACGAATAACATCATTATAGCGGCGATGCCAAAAAAGGCAACAAGGAGTTATCGCTAACTTGTCGGCTTGACCTTCCTGCTATTCCGCCTGCATGCCAAACTTCAAGGACCAAGGTGCATGGCGCAAAGCGCCATTGCAGTCTTGTATATTTATATATATATATATATATATACACATTAACATGTAAATGCGTGACTGAGTGTGTACGTTTTTGTTAGGTGGCATGTGATTGGAAATAGCGTGCAGTTCGCCAAAGACATTGAGAACATTGCCGTGGTGGACATTATTAAAACACCACAGCGGATGGCATCGTGCCGGGTGCGCCTTCATCATTATATTCTTCGCCATTTTCTTCTTCACGTTCGCGGAGTGATCGAGTGGCTTACCCAGCAAATCCTGCCCATCGCAGACTCATAATCGGAATGCTCCTACTCCCCCTCCCTCCTTCAACAGACCCCCGACGTCGTGATTGTTTCGCAACGTGGGCCCCTAGAGATCTCCACCCATTCCCCAGGAACGGCTTCTCATCCCGATTTAGTTCTGACGGTCTCGCGGCCCTCCGAGGGCCCCTCGGAGCCAAACCCCCACACTTGCCATAGCCTCCCATCGCGATTTGTTTCACGACGCGAGGGGGCCTGGGTTCTTTCGCCTGCTCCCGACTCCCCACCCCTTCTCCTCCTCGCCGAGACTCGTCCCCGGAAGCGCCCGCTGGCCTCCGCCCCCCCGGCTTGGACGCCCGGGAGGGGTACGGCAGACATG
>CAUYUJ010016540.1:167500-195000 GCA_963575745.1 Prorocentrum cordatum | reverse complement strand
GTGTTTTTGTTTTCCCTCCTGAAGGTGATGCTGATCATAGTGTCGATGTCCTTGGACTTGTGAGCTGCACATGGGAAGGGCATAAGCTTTCTGGTCGCAGCGGAGAGGGTCCCAGCCGCGTGCAGAGTAGCGGGCAGAAAATCCACCCCGATGGGAACCACCCCGACGCGCGAAGCCGTGCAGTGAACGCGCCCAGAGAAGGACTCAAGCAGGGCAGGGCTGTTCCGTAAGCGCCCAGGGCCGTCAGCACGCCAGCGGTCCGGTCCGGTCCAGCGGCGACAGAGGCAGGCGTGGGGTGCACGTGGCCGCGCTGGGCCCGGCGGGCGGCGGGAGGAGGAGCGCGCGCGGGGGGGCGGGAGGAGCGCGCTCGGAGGCTGCGGCCGCTGCGGAGGCTAAGCCTTAGCTTTCGGAGCTCCGCGCGGGCTGCTGCGATCGGCGCGGGAGCTCCCTGGCGCGCTGCGCGACCCCGCCGGGGGGGGGGGGGCCCGGCGCGCCGATCCCAGCAAGCCGCGCGGAGTATATGTTTTTACGGTCGGGAGCGGTTGCCCACAGCGTGTCGCCGCGGCGGCCCCGGCGACACGCCACGCCCTGCGAGCGGACAGCGTGTCGCTCCGCTCGGCGGGGGGGGGGCCGAAGGATCGGGTGCGCTCGGGGCGTGGACGCCCGGGGACCGCGACGGGGACAGCGTGTCGCGGCGCAGCGGGGTGGGCCAGCGCCGGCGGAGCGACACGATCGGGCAAAGTTCGCCCAGCGCCGATACAAGAAGTCCGCGCAGGCTTCCGAACATTTGTAGATTTGCTGGGTCATGACTGAGGGGGCCCAGGGACACACAAATGAATAGGCACCAAAAACAGGGTTCCCCATATTTTCCAATATTTTCTGGGTTTTCATCTTCCCCCCCACTTCCCATCTTTTCCAATATTTTCCTGGGAGTCGAAGATGAAGTGTGTATGTGTCTATTTTTCCCCTCCTGAATGACTTTCTGTTCCTCGAGCACTCTCGCCGAGAGCGGCGGGTGCCAGCTCGAGGAGGGGCTCCTGGAACCTGGTCTCGAAGCTGACCCAGCCGCTCAGCTCGCCGTCGGCGGTGGCGACCTGGAGGCGGCGGCCCGCGCCCAGGACCAGCACCCTCATCAGCGTCCCGGGCTCCAGGTCCTCAAACAGAGCGGACGCGGCATGAACAACTACCCTCCAGTCGGAAGCAGTGCCCAGAACCATGACGCAGGACGGCGGGCAAAAGTTGGTGGGGTTGGGGCCCGCCCAGATAGTAACAAACCAAACAGCAAAGCAAACGCATATCGGTTCTTGAGGTAGGGAGGAGCTTGCAGTAGATTGGGACCCGGGAGTCCCAAGCTACCTACTTCCAACGACTGGCGTGTAATCTTTCGAAGGGCCCGCGGGGATTCTAATGGATCGGCGCTGGACGACCACCCCTGGCGCGCGGAGCGCGCCAGGCGAAGCCGGGAGGGCTCCTCGCCGATCCGAGCGATCCGCGCGGAGCTATATGCGCGATTCTGCTCATGCAGGTTGCCACTCTTCGTGTCTTGCTCTTCGGTCCCTCAGGAGCTCGCTGTGGAGGTCCTCTCCGCTGCGGACGGTGATCAGGCCCAGGTTCCGCACGAGGTCCCCCACGGCGAGCGGGCGCGCGCCGTCGGGGTCGCGCCGCCGCTGCGGGGACGCGAGGGCCTTGTCCGGGGACGGCGGCCCCGAGCCCAGGTCCCGCAGGGCGTGCCGGACGCTCCGGAACTGCTTCCGCACCGTCTCCGGCACCAGCTGCTTGGCGGCCTCCCAGCCTCGCAGTCTCCCGGCCTCGCCGAGCTCCGCCGCCCCCAGCAGCGCGGCGAGGGCCTTGTAGTCCTCCACGCTCACCTCGCTCCAGGCCCTGGCCTCCCAGTCCTGCGGGCGCGGCGCGCGGGCCTGGCTGCCCAGGCTGATGAGCGCCTCGTGCATGCTGGGCAGCCGCTCCTCGCGGAAGGCGTCGAGCTCCCAGATGCCGGCGGCCGCGCCCGCGTCCTCGCCCGCGGAGCCGGACGGCTCCCGGCGCGCCGCCACGCAGACCCTCGGGGCCCCCGCCGAGCCGAACACCACCGCGAGCTCGTAGCCCGTGACGCCGTCCGTCCAGCCAGGCGGCATCTCGGCCAGCAGCAGGTTGGCCTGCGCGACCTCCTCCGAGGCCCGGCGGGCCTCCGCCAGCAGCCGGCCCGCCGCCTCGGCGCCCAGGTCGCTGCGCACGAAGAGCGCGGCGCGCTGCACGCCGCCCTCGACCTCCACGCCGGCCCAGATCTCGTCCATGGCCCTCTCGAAGTCGGCCTCGGCCTCGCGCGGCGGGCCGGCGCCGTCCTCGGCGGCCAGAGGGATGTGCACCTGGAAGATGTAGGCGTGGCCGATGGCCAGGCGGTCGCCGTCGCACAGGCGGGCCTCGCACCCCGTGCGGACGGCGGCGCCGTTCACGCGGACCAGGCCCGCCTCTGCCGGGCGCACCGCCAGCTGCTCGTTGTCGGCGTTGTCGAGGACGCAGACCTCGCTGCCCACGCCCAGCCCCGACAGGCGCACCTGGCAGCGCTCGGCGTCGGAGCCGACCGTGGTCTTCCCGACGGGGAGGTGGTAGACCAGGCAGCCCTTGAGAGACGGGTCTGGATGCAGGTTGACCAGCCTGGGCGCGTCCGCCACCTCCGCCAAGCCAACGCTGCCGAGGATGCCCAGCCTGGCGCGCTCGGCCTCCAGCGACAGCCGCTGCTCCTGGCGCCTGGCCTCGATCTGCGACTGGTCCAGGTCGAGGCTCTCTTGGACGTTCTGGAGGGCCTGCATCTGTTCCTGGAGCTCCTGCTCGCGCTCCTGCTGCTTGCGCCTCTCCTCCTCCATCAGCTCCCGCAGGTCCTCCACGCCCGCGCCCCCCTCCCGGTCGGGCGCGCCGCCGCCGCCCGTGGGCAGCGGCCCCGGCTGCACCAGCAGCTGCTCGCGCTCCCTCAGCAAGGACTCTCTGTCCTGCTCCGCCTGCGCCAGCAACCGCTCCTTCTCCTCGAGGAGCCTGGCGCTCTCGGACTGCTCGAGCCGGTGCCGGTCCCTGAGCTCCTGGAGCTCCCGCATCTGCGCGTCCGCCCCGCTGCCCTCCCGGAGCGCCTGCTCCGCCGCGCGCTGCCTGCCCTCCGCCGCCTCGAGCTCGCGCTGGAGCCGCCGGCAGAGCTCCTCGCTCGTCGACCTCTCCCGCTGCAGCTGCGCCTCGATCTCGCCCTTCTCGGCCTCCAGTTTCTTGAGGATGTCTACGCGGGACTGCTCGTTCCTGTGGGCGCTGGTCTGCACCAATTTGCACCGCGCGGCGAACTCCAGCGTGCTCACGGACTCCTCGAGGTTGAAGCCCGAGGGGCTGACGCAGGCCAGCAGCCCTGTGCGACTGTTCCCCATCAGGGCGTCCCTGAGCAGCAGTGTCAGCTTCGAGTCCCGGAAGGGCACGTGTGCCCTGCTGCCAGGCTTCGACAAGTCCGAGATGACCCTGCCGAGCGTCGTGAGCGACTGGTTGATTCCTATGCCCTCCTTGAGGCGCGCACCAGAGGCCCCGGTCTTCTTCTGCTTCTCGCTGCCGGCCAGGTCCACGAAGTGCACCCTGGCCTGGCTGTCGACAGCCCCGCCCGCGGCGGGCGCGACCATGCGGATCTGCACCGAGAAGACGGCGTGCGATCGCGAGGAAGCGGCGTTCATCTGGGTGGTGCCGACGGCTCGTCGGCGGGAGCCACGGTTGAACAGCTCCAAAGCCTCCGCCAAAGTCTCCATTGGGCTTTCGGTGAGATTCACAACGATCGGGCCCAGCTGCGGGTGCAGTCGAACCTGCAGATCTCCAGAGCAGTCGCGGCTGAGAAGGTCGTGGACCTTCTCGTTGTAGATCTCGAGGTAGCTCGCGAGGACACTGGCCTGGAACCCGCTGTTGACGTCGCGTCGCTCGGCTAGGAGCGCGAAGAGATACTCGCAGGCCCGCGGCAAGATGCCCTTGCCCTCATCACTGCCCAAGTCCCCGACCACGGAATAGCTTTTGCCAGACCCAGTCTGCCCGTACGCGAATATGCAGCCGTTGTACGCGTTCAGCGCGTTATCGAGCAGAGGGGCTCCGATGGCTTCGAAGACCTCGGACTGTCTGGACCCGCTGCCGAAGACGTGGTCGAAGCCGAACGCCTTTGCCGCACGGCCCTCGCAAGCTGTCCCGGCGACGGTCACCGTCTGCCCAGCGAACTGAAGGGCCTGCTGGGCCCCCGACTCCTCCGAAAGCTCCCGGCTGCTGAAGGGCCTGCACCGGATCGCCACGCGGATGCTGTTCGCCCCAGCTCCGGCCTCGCCGCAGGAGGGCATCTCGCCGCCATGCGCCCCGCCCCGCCCCAGGCGGGGCACGGGCGCACGAGGAAGTGCGGCAGCAAAGTGCCTGACTGGGCCCAGAGTCGGCAAGGACGGTGTGTAGTTAATCGCTGCCAGGTCTGGCGGCTGGTGTTTGGCATGCTATCTACGTCGTCTCGGCAGGAGGGGGAATGCGCCAGGGTATGACCCTCGGGCGCTCTCTGTCCGAAGCCTCCATTGTGAGGTCTGGCAGGGGGGCGGCATAGCACTTGACAAGACTCTCTTCCCGCAACTGGCAAGTTTTGCAGGCCTGGTCGGCAGACCCTTGCTCCTGGGAGGGCCTCCAGGTGCGGAGGTGAGGAAGAAATCACGACCGCTGCCACGATATCAACGACCCAGACGTGTACCCGATGCGACCGCGACCGGACATCTCAATCCACATGGAAGGGAGGTCTCGATTGGACCCGCGTTGGCGACAGCTCCGCTCGACCCCTCCTCGGAGATCCGGGCAACTTCGCCAGACACCAGAGGCTCACGAAATCGCGACATGTTCACATGTGGCAGCAATCCTGCGAAGCGGGAATTTATCCGTATCGTCTGCCTGGGGAACTGTTTTCCTGGGACCCCAAGGGGCGGTTGATTGGGATATAGCTGGGCTCCCTGGGCCCTTCATAATACAACTATCCACCGCATCCCGAGTTCCAGGAGAATCGATTGCTCACGCGGTGGATATGGATAAAACCTGGCCTTGGAACTCAGGGGTCTCATTTACATCAGAGTGGCGGGCAGTTCCGCTGGACCCACCGCTGAGCTGAGCAGTTGTCGTGCCGGCCCCTGCCCCCATCGGCAACACACGTGGCCGCCTGCGGAGGACCCTGGATACTCTGGTGTTGGTCTTTCTTGGAAGGCCTACCTCGGTTTCTGTCGGATTCCGCCGGGCTTGTGAGGGAACCGTGCGCAATAGCGCCACTACGACGTGTAGCGTATACTATTCTGGCTGGTACTTCAGGCGACATGTGTTGATCAAAACATACATGTGTATATATATATATACATACATACACACACGTGCACCTATATACATATGTATGAGTATACGCACGTTGTGTTGGGTCGCCATCTGCCACTGGGTTGGTTACACAACTCACATAGTGTAACGGTCATGCTCCTGGCCCCCGATTGTGCCGGCTACCGTCGGCGAAGCCCCCCTCCCCCCCATGCTGCTGCGGAGGGGGAGAGGCGGAGCAGCAGCAGCAGCAGCAGCAGCAGCAGCAGCAGCAGCAGCAAAACGTAGGCGCCCTCCTGGCCCCGCGGCGCCGCGGTTGCGGCGCCGAGCGCCGCGAGCACCTCCCCTGCGACGAACGCCTCCAGGACGCACTCCTCGCGGGCCGCGGGGCTTTTGGCCGAGGAGGAGGTCCTCGTTCCTGTGCTTGCTTTGTTGGGCACGCTTCGGGGGCCTCGCGCCGACGGCGGGCACACGCGCACGCCCACGCGCACACGAAAACACACAGGTCTGCCGCGCCCGCGGCCTCGCGCGACAGCGGCGAGGCGCGGAGACGGCTGGTTAGGGAGCGAACTGAGGGCGCGCTCGGCGCTGGCCCCTCCGAAGACGGGGCAGGGATCCACGGTGAGAGCGCGCGCGACCGGCCCCTTCTGAAGACGGGGCAGGGATCCACAATAATCGGCCATGCCATGCGCACAGATACACAAACACACACAGACACACACAGACACATACACACACGCGCACCTACACATGCACGCGCGTACAAACTCGCACACGCACACACGCACAAACACGCACACGCACACGCACACGCACACGCACGCGCACACGCACACGCACACGCACACAAACACAGACACGAACACACACAAACACATACACACACACACGCGCACTTTCCCTTCAGCGTCCCGGCGACAGGACCACAGCGAGTACGGGTGCGTGAGTGCTCATAGAGCTCGATGACCACCTGACGTTGCATACGCACGCACGCACACGCACACACTGAAACACACGCACACACTTTTTGGCGTCGCGGCCACGCGCGCGTCGGCGCTGCGTGGGGCAAGTCAAGCGGGCGTGCGCAGGCCGGGCGTACGCTTACACACTCATACACTCACATACGCACATCTTTTCCTCCAGCGGCCAAGTGACACCAGCACAGCGACCGCTAAAGCGGGGCGCGCTCAAGCGCCATTTCCTCCTGACGTCGCAAATGGTGTGCTGCGCCAGGCACAGTCGGCGTGCAGACGAAAAAACTCCACAAAACGTTGCAGATGGTGGACTGCGCTGGGCAGTCGGATCGCAAAGGTGGGCAGGCGATGCCAGAAACGCGCAAACAGACGCACACACATACACACAAACGCACACACACAGACATACACACTCAGACGCACACGCACACAAACACACACACAAACAAACGGACACAGACACAGACACAGATACAGACACGCACGCACACACAGACGCACACACATACACATACACACAGACACACACACACACAGCTTTTAGCGTCGCGGCCCTGCGAGCGGCGACTGGAAGTAGAGGGTCTTAAAACAAGGAAGCGTGCGTGCGACAAAGCCCTCCCCACACACCCACATCCACCCCACCCCACCCCCAAAGCCTCTAAGAGTCGAGGGACGTAAAATTACTCCGCGCAGGTCCGCGCGGATTCCTTTGGCTCGGCGCTGGGCCCCCCCTCCCTGACGTCTCCCTCCGTCGCCGCCCCTGGAACGGTTCGCGCGCCAGGAAGGGGGGTCCAACGTCGAACTAAGAAACCCGCGCGGACGCCGACGGCGCCGACGCCGACCACGACGCCGATTGCGGCGACGACAACGTTGGCAACCACGACCACGAACTCGACGACGCCGACCGTGGCGACAACGACGATTCGAGACCGTGGCCACGATGACGCTGATGCCGGCGACCACGACGACGACTGCCGACGGCGGCGACGACGGCGACGCCGTCGACGCCAACGGCGGCGGCGACGACGCCGACGCAGACGCCACAGCCGGCGACGACGAGGCAGACGCCCACCGGACCCGCCTCCGGCGGCCGAACAGCGCCACCACGGCGAGGGGCTGCAGACTATAGACGAACTCCACGCGGCGTGGAGAGGGGGTGGCTGCACCCGGCGAGCGAGCACAGGGAGACACACTTCCTCCTCCTCCTCCTCCTCCTCCTCCTCCTCCTCCTCCTCCTCCTCCTCCTCCTCCCCCTCCAATCAGCTGCTCCCCCGCGAGGCCATGGACTTGTACTTTCAGGGCGAGGAGCCTCCGACCGCCGACGGCCGGGGCGGGAAGGGGGGGGTGCGAGCAGCCGCCCCCCCGCCTGGGTGGACGGGCGAGCCGCGCGAGCAGCTTGGGGGGCCCAAAAATATACACCACCACCACCTCCCTCGCCCCCTCCCTCTCCCAGGAAAGAGGAGAGGAAGAGGAGGGTAGAGGACAGGGGAGGAATCGACGTGGTGGTGCATATTTCTTGGGGCCCCCACAGCTTGCAGAAGAAGAGGAGAGCCGGCTCCTGGTAGACCTGCAGGCGCGGCGCCAGGCCCGCCACCTCGGAGGACAGCCGCCGGCGCAACGCCAGCGCGCCTGCGGGGGGGGGGGGGTGGCGGGCGTCGAAGCCGCCGCCGACGCTGTCGCCTCGGGCGCCGCTGCCGCCGTTGGCGTCGGCGAGCGCCGTTGGTGCCACCGTCGCCGTCGGCGTCCTCGTCGTCGTCGTCGTCGTCGTCGTCGTCGACGTCCTCGTTGCGTTTTGACTGCTCGGGAGGCGCCAAACATCGGCAGCGGACATCCTGGCGACCACACGTCTGACTGCCACCTGCAGAGGAAGTTAGCATGGCGGCAGCCGCTATCGGCCAAGGGTCGGGAGCTCGTTGCCGGCCGAGGGTCGAAAGCTGCTGTCGGTCAAAGGTCAAGGACCACTTTTCGTGCGCAGCGGCTGTCGGTTCTGACTTGTGGGGCGGCGCGCAGGACAAAGGGCAGGGCGATGGCACACACGCACGCACACACACACACACACACCCACACCCACACCCACACCCACACACACACACACACCCACGCACGCACGCACGCACGCACGCACGCACGCACGCACGCACGCACACACCCACCCACCCACACCCACACCCACACCCACACCCACACCCACACCCACACCCACACGCACACGCACACGCACACGCACACGCACACGCACACGCACACGCACACGCACACGCACACGCACACGCACACGCACACGCACACGCACACGCACACGCACACGCACACGCACACGCACACGCACACGCACACGCACACGCACACGCACACGCACACGCACACGCACACGCACACGCACACGCACACGCACACGCACACGCACACGCACACGCACGCACGCACACGCGCACGCGCACGCGCACGCGCACGCGCACGCGCACGCGCACGCGCACGCGCACGCGCACGCGCACGCACGCGCACGCGCACGCACGCGCACGCGCACGCACGCGCGAGCGCGCACGCGCACACGCGCACACGCGCACGCGCACGCGCACGCGCACGCGCACGCGCACGCGCACGCGCACGCGCACGCGCACGCGCACGCGCACGCGCACGCGCACGCGCACGCGCACGCGCACGCGCACGCGCACGCGCACGCGCACGCGCACGCGCACGCGCACGCGCACGCGCACGCGCACGCACGCACGCACGCACGCACACACACACACACACTCACACACACACACACTCACACACACACAGAAGGCCATGCCCTTCGGCTCTCCAAAGTTGCGGTGCACGTGACGTTTCAGGGGCGGGGCCGCCACGTATTCCAAGGAAACCGCCCCCCTCACCCGACTCGACTCGATTTTGACCAGTCGCCAATCCGTCCACGACCCTGGAACTGGGTTTTTCGTCCCGGCTCCTGTTTTGATCGTTCCCTGGCCGGCAAAGCGGCATCTGCGTGACAACACATGGAGAAACACCTCTGGCAGAATTCCTTTGAGTCGTAAGATTCACTCAGGAATAGTCTCCAACCCCTCTCTGGCTCCATCCTGGCCCGCTTTCCGAGCCCGCGTCCAGCCGCGGCGGCGAGCAGGGGTGGGGGGCGGAACGGAGGGCAAACGACAACCTGTTGGTCGCAAAACGCCTGCGGACGCTCCGCCCAGGCCACGGGGTCGCAGATGGAGCACAGTACGTAGGCGAAACGGCACACAAGAGCACGGGGAAGACGAAAAGGCACATTGCGGCACCCAAATTAGGGTGGCGCAAGCGGGGCGGCCTGCTAGGAAGGCGCAGGGCCTTCTTAGAAGCCAAGGGGACTTCTCGAGGATCCTCACAGCGTGTGTGAGCGCCGACGTGTGCTTGTCCACCGAGGCCCTTCAATACGACGCAGGCGGCGCAACGAGGGCTGACTCAGGCTACACGCTGTCGGCGAGGCCGAACGGGGTAAACACACGCTTGGGTCAAAATGCGTCCTGAGGACCATCAACAGTCTGCGAAGGCCCTGGAGGCTTCTGAACTCTGACGTTTCTCAGGCGGGCTCCAAAGAAACCCCCTTGTAGTTTGCCAACATCTCCACACAGTTGTAAACCTTTCGCGTAAAAACGTGTTGAAAAGGTACACGACACACAACTCACATACTTTCTGTTACGGCTTTCAGAGCATGCCCACTTTGAGGCACCCATGGTCCTGTCCGTCTCTGGCTCATCTGCCCACCCAAGCGCGCGACCAGTGCCAATGATGGGCACCCTCTTCACACTAGAAGCTCCTGCCTACGGCGCTGTCACGAACGACGCCCGTTTCCGACTGTGCGCAGCGTCGGCTGTCACAGCAGGCAGAGCCAGCGACGTAGCAGGGACTGCCTCCAGAGGGAGGAAACAACTCCCCTGCCTTCTTGGAAGCCCCGCCGCCTTCTGCGAGAGCCCCCACCTTCGCGCCACCCCCCAGATCCCAGACCCACTGGCAGAAAAGTAAACCGGCACAGATCCCAGGATCCCCCCAATGTTCAATATTTCCTGCAGATTCGTCTTCCCCTCCACTCCCAATAATTTTTCAGTATTATCAGTGTCTGTGTGTTTTGTTCCCCCTCCTGACCTCATCCCAAATCCTCGACGCGTCATGCTTTTGTTCATAACGTGGACCCCCAGGGGTCTGGACCCCTTCGCAGGGGCCGTTATCGGTCCAACCACGAGCCCCGAAGGCCGAAACCCACAACAAAAAGTCCGGGCTTTTTACTTTTTATCACATCTCATCGTCGGAGATCTGGGCACGGGCACCACTAAACATTTGGGGGTCCCACATCCGTGTCGTGACGGACAGAGCGGCGACCTCGGAACCCCCAAATACCTCACCGCACGGTCCTTCACCTCACGGTTTTGGGACTCTTGGGGTCCCCTGTCGCCCGAGACATCCTCGGCGAATGACCCGAGTCCCAAAACCGTGCGGTGACCCCGAACCCCCAAACACTCACCATGCGGTGTGCTCACCGCTCCCTTGGTTTTCGGGCCCCACCTCGGGTCTCCAGCGGCCTTTTGGGACGATCCGGGCACCTCCGGAACGCCCTCGGCGCGGCGCAGCCGCTGAAAGCATCCCGAGACTGATCGCCAGGAAGCGACGGAAAACCCCGAAGACCTCGAATCTCGAATCCCTCTGAGTCCAAAAACCGTTCGGTGACCCCGAATCCCCACTGACTCACCACACGGTGTGGTCACCACACTGTTTGTTGGCGGCGCAGAACAATTTTTTGGGAGGGGGAAGGCTTCCTATGAGGAGCCTGCTTCTTAGAAGGCGCGGGCCTTCTCAGGGGAAGTCTTCTTAGGAGGAACCCGCGCCTTCTAAGAACCACCCTCCTTCTAAGAAGTCTTCCCCCCTCCCCCTACCCCCCCTCTGCGCGCGGCCGAGTTCGGACCCGGGTCACTCCAGACCCGGGTCCGAACCCGGACCCGGGTCACTCCAGACGCGGGGATCTAGACGGACCCGGGTCACTCCAGACCCGGTTCAGTCAGGCTGTGCATGCTCCTGCATGACCCTGCAGGATCCCGCAAGATCGCGCACCCAAGCCCGGGCCAATGCGCCCCTGCCTCGGCGGGACCCTGCAAGATCGGGCGCTCCGACGGACCCTCGCTTGCAAAGTGACCCCCCGTCCCTGGAGCCCCGACCCGAGACGCGAGGGAGCCGCCGGCTTGGGCAGCGGGGCGGTGGCCTGCCCGCGCCAGCTCCAGCTCCTCGGGGTCCTCGTCGCCCTCCGGGCCGGACAGCGCCTGTCGGCTCTCCGCGCGGGGGGGGCGGCCCCTCGTCTGCAGAGGAACGCCCAGTCCCCTGTGATCAGCGCACAGCCCACACTGAAACCAGCAGGGAGGAAGACTGGGGAAAGGCAAGGCAAGGCGATGACACTGTCATAGGTATGGACCACGTCTGCCAGCACACACACACACCATAGCCCTCCCCGGAGGTCCACCCCTGGGAGTTCTGAGGGTCGTGTAGAGATGGGTGTTGGTTGTCAACTCGTGTTTTCATGTGAGCGAAATCCGCTGCCCGTCAGGAGGGATAGCTATCCCGACCGCGCACGGCGAGACACGCGCCCCGAGAATCGGAGAACCGACTAATGAACCGCACCGCGGCGGGAAGGGCTCGGTGGCGATCTGAGCAGTCGCCGCTGGGACCAGGCAGTGCGACCGACAGGCTGACATGAAGACTCGGGGGCGAGCGAGACAGAGGAGCCCTGAGCTGCGCTGTGTGCTCTGGCGGGCGCGGCCCCTCGATCCCGTTGTGCCGAACAACACAAAACAACGCGACGGAAGGTTTTCCGCGGGGGTCTCCACCAGGCCCAAGGTCCGTCACAAAGAACACTCGGGATGGAAAGCTGGCCCTGGGGAATGGTCGAGCCCTCTGCGGGTCCACGCTGCGAAACAAATCGCGACGTCGGGGGTCTGGGTCACTGGGTTTCACAGGGCGGCGCCCTCCCGCCTGTGGAAGAGCTCCAGAGGTCGGGCACACGCAAGAACGACCCTGGCGCACGGCCTCAGTAAGGGGCCGCTTGGTGGCCAAATCCAAGCGCGCAGACGAATTCTTGGGGGACACCTGTGGGCCCGCACCGCAGGTCCGTCTGACGAGTGGTCACTCTTGCGCGCAGCCGAAGAGGGCACCCAGTGAAAAGGTGCCCCCGCCCGCCCGCGGGCGGGAGAAGCCCATGCGCGCGATCATTACAAACAAAGTCACAATGCAGGCGCATGCTCACAAGAGAAGAGGGTGGGCGGGGCGAACATCTGGTTGAAATTACCCCGCCTCCCGAGAAAGCCGACATTCCGGCCAACGCCATGGCCCACATCCGTCTAGCTTTGTAAACATACGGCAGCGCTAACCGTCCACTTTCGAGCGGCGAGCAAATCCGTATCCCCGCCCTCGCGCTTCAGGGGCGCGATCCCGCGGATATTCGGTCGTACGGATAATTTCCCAAACCTGTTAACAAATGATGACCCACCCCCTCCTCCACCCGGATCCCGACTGCCATTAATTCGCCGCCGAATAACTATCTTCTGAGCTGTCCCCCTGGGAAATATTCCACGGGGACTGGACGATGTGATTTATAAAGGCACACATTTATGTTTGTAGACATCTGTGTGTGTACGCACGCACGCACGCGCATGCATTGGTATATGCGCATAAACTGTATGCGTGCAGATGTGCAGGCTACTTCGGTCGACTAGTCGGTGGTTTTCGTCTTACTGGGGCACTGTACGTATGTGCGCGCGACTGCGCGCGCATGCTCGCGGTGGCGTCCAGTTCTCGCGCGCGGCGTGAGGCTGAATGGCCACATGCTGGCTCCCCGGATCCTAAATGTACAACTCGTTTTTCTCACGTGGTTTCGGGGGTGACACGTGTCACCCGTTGTGTTTGGGAGATTGAATGGCCTTATGTTGGCCCCAGAATCCTAAATTTACCATTGTTTTTTCTCTCACGGTTTCGGGGGTGACACGTGTCGCCCGTGTTTTTTGTTGAGTGTGTGTGTGTGTGTGTGAAAATGGCTTTATGCTGGCCGCCAGACTCAACTGATTCTTCTTTCTCAGACGGTTTCGGGGGAGACACGTGTCACTGGTTGTTTTTGTGAGGTCGACTGGCCTATATGCTGACTCCGGGAATCCCAGATTTACAATTCGTTTTTCTCACGCGGTTTCAGGGGTGACACGTGTCGCCTGTTGTTTTTGTGAGGCTCGACGGTCTTATGTTGGCTCCCCAAATCTCAAATTTACAATTGGTTTTTATCACCCGGTTTCGGGGGTGACACGTTTCACCCGCTGTTTTTTGTGAAGTTGAATGGCCTCCCAGAATCCCAGAATTACACTGAGTTGCAATTGGTTTTTATCATTTCGGGGGTGACGCGTGTCGTCCGTTTTTTAGGTGAAGCTGAATTGCTTTCTGTTGGACGCGGAGCGCCAGGGCGGTCGCGGGGCCGTCACCGGCGGTCAGGTTTGCCCCGCCTTCTTTTTGTTCTCTACGTGTGCACTACAGCGCTGGGAAATATATTAAACCGTTTCTAAGCCGTTTTTAGGCACTACGTTCCGCGCCGGACATCCGCTAGAAAAACGCCCCGTATTCCTGGGGTCGCGGCCCAGGGGCCCAGCCTGCGAGGCCGCGGGTACGGATGTGTCGACCATGATCCACTTCCTTCCTTCTGGCGCCACGGTGGAGAGGTTTCCCAGGGTGGGAACGCGGCACAGAGGCCGCGATGGCAATCCAAGACATCCGATAATATGATATTTCCAATGCGCGGTCCCAAAGGTCCCAACCCTTTCCCCGGGGCCGGTGTTTCGTCCCCGGCCCCGAGATCCAGAATCAGGGAAAAACGCAGACATGGCAAAAACCTCGGCGGACACCTGGGGGCGCTGGTATCGCGGATGCCAAGACGGCTACTCCCCGGACCGAGCCGTGGCGACGAGGGCTCTCGACGACGAGCAGCGGTATTGGTACGTATCTAGAGATCAAGAACAAGCAGCTACAATAATTTAACATCAACTTTTTCATTCTTTGTATAGCGCGGTACCCCCCCTCGGAGCCCTCCAGCGCCAGTGACAGCGGAGGTCGCCGTAAGTGAATACCGCTCGCTCCAGGGCGAAACAAGGGTCCATGGGAAGCGTGCTGCAAGGCCGAATGCCGCAGCCGAAGTCGTTCGCCACCTCCCGAACGGCCCCCGCTAAGGGCGCAAGCACCCATTCGACGACCACGAACGGCCCCCCCACAATGTACACCCTTGAATAGAGACAGGTGTCTAAGAATCACCCTGGACCCCGCGGTGGCAAGAAAAAGTACATACCCTCGAAAAACGCGACAGCCACACACAACCTGGGTATAAACTGCTCAGGGTGTCCGTCGGCCAAGTCGGCCCCGCTCGATCGGGCCCTCGCGAAACGCAAACAAGTCCCTGGCGGGCGCTCTCGCGTAGGTCCCACCCCCGACCCAACGGCCGGCGCAACTTGGCGGCGCTCACGTTCTGTGCGATTCGAGGGCGAATTCGGCAGACATAACGACGGCCGATATTCGCCGCAAAACCGAGCCGGCTGATTTTTGAAGGTAGTGCCCGTCCTCAAGAAGGAATGTCTTGGATCGGCGCTGGACCCCCTCCCTGGTTTGTAGAGCGCGCCAGGGGCGGCGCCGGAGGCGCCGCCTGGGGGGCCCAGCGCAGGTCCAAGAAATCTGCGCGGAACTCAGAGCACTTGTCTTTGTGCCGTTTTCACTTATTCCAATATCGTCGCCTCCTGGCGATCCTCTTTCGGCCGTTTGGATCGCCGAGGACCCTGCGCGTCCTCTGTCCTCGTCCTTCGGCGCATTCGGCGCCGTCTCCTCCTCCTCCTCCTCCCTCCTGCCTCCTCCTCTTCTTGACCGTCTCCTCTCACCTCGTCAGAGCTTCCTCCCGCATCCCTTCTTGCCGCCTCCTCCCCGTCCTCCTCCCCTCCTCCCCTTCTTCCTCCTCTCCTCCTCCTCCTCCTCCTCCCTCCTCCTCCCTCCCTCCTCCTCCCTCCTCCCCCTCCTCCTCTCTCCTCCTCCTCCTCCTCCTCCTCCTCCTCCTCCTCCTCCTCCTCCTCCTCCTCCTCCCCCTCCTCCTTCGATCGTCTGCATCGCCGAGGGCCTCCAGCAGCGCCAGTGCGCCGTCGAGCCGCAGCCCTTCCCGCCGCATCCGCCGCGCGGGAGCCTCGGCGCTCGCCCAGAGCCCCGCGGCCTCGCGCAGGGCCCGCGACCGACGCTCCTGTCGCGGGCGCAGTGGCCAAATCTGACTGGGCTCACGCGACAGTGCACCGGAATGCATGGATCCCTGCCAGACTGCCCCACCCTCTCCTTGCTACGCTTGCCTCCCTCACGCCTGCCCCCCCTCACCCCTTCACCTCCTGCTGGTTCCTCCCTTCTCGCGCACCCCTGCCCCCTCCTCCCTCTCCCTGCCCCCTCTCCTCCACTTCCCATACTTCATTCCTCCACTTCCCATACTTCTGAAAGGTAAGCAATGCATAAACATAAACTTTCGGAGCTCCGCGCGGATTTCTCGAGGCGGCGCCTGGGCCTGTGGCGGCGCCTGCGGCGCTGCCCCTGGCGCGCGGAGCGCGCCAGGGGTGGTGGCCCAGCGCCGATCCGAGAAATCAGCGCAGACCTCCGAGAGCTTAGGTCAATTCACTTGGGGGGGTGCTCCTCGATGCCTGCGCCCAGCTGGACACGGAGAGGGGGGCGGGGAAGGCGGAGTGGGGCAGCCACGGCAGCAAGAAGGCAGAGGAGCAAGCCACGGGCAGGAGGCGGAGGCGGGGGCGGTCGTCATGGTGGAGGCGTGGGCGGCAGGCGCGGGCGCGCCGGAAGCGGGTGCGGGCGCGGGCGCACCAGAAACGGGCGCGGGTGCTGTGACCAAGTCCGAAGTGGAACGCTCAGGGGTACGGACTCCAGGGGACAGGCTCGAGGAGATGGCAGGCTTCCTGGCATTTCCGTCTGCCCTCGGCGGTTTCTTCAAGCCTTCGGGATGCGTTCCAGCAGCTGCGCCCCGCCGAGGGCACTCCAGAGGTGCCCCCCGATCGTCCAAAGCGTGCGCCAGGGGCCTGAGCTGGGGCCCGAGGCCGCCGCGCGTCCTGGGTCGGCGGCGGCCCTGGGCCCAGGGTCGGCGCAGTAGTGTCTGCCTCCTCCTCCTCCTCCTCCTCCACCTCCTCCTCCTCCTCCTCCTCCGCCTCGTCCGCCTCCTCCGCCTCCTCCGCCTCCTCCGCCTCCTCCTCCTCCTCCTTCCTCCCTCCTCCCTCCTCCCTCCTCCCTCCTCCCTCCTCCCTCCTCCCCTCCCTCCCTCCTCCCCTCCCTCCCTCCCTCTCCCGTCGCCTGCCCCGTCGCGCTCACGTAGGGAGCCCACGAAGGACGCACGCGCCCACACGCACGTACGTGAACACGGGTCCACAGCCCGGGGGACCGGCCGCGTGATACGAGCGATCGCGCACTGCGTACCCTCGAAGCCAGCGTGGATTCATGTGCGTGTACGTCCTGCTTTCGCCGCTCCTGATCATGGGGGGGGCATCGACCTGTAACCGGCGATGCGTCTCCGACGCACCGGCGACAGGACCCCCCGACTGTTCACCTGCACGCACGCCGGCGGGGTAAGGCCATCGGGCCCTCAGAGGCGATCCATGGCTGGGTCGGACGACGAGGGGTTTGTTTTAGAAGGGGGGTTCGCGAATCAGCTCACTCAGCTGGCTACTCCGGCGACTCCACGCGACAGGAGGCGCAAACGTACCGAGGATAGGCGCGCCCGCGGCGAGGCCGAAACCAGAGGCACGCAGCAGATGCTGCAACCCCCCTCCCTCCCTCCCCTTTCGTCCGACCCGAAGTGGGCAATTGGGGGCCGATGCGTCCCCCCTGGGCCACTCCCCCCCCCAACGCTGCCCCGTGAGTGTCCTGGCCTGGCCAGGAGGACGGCGCCGTGCACAGGCGCCTGAGCCCAGGATCCGCCCCCGGAGGATCGGTGCAGGGTGGCGATGTTCGACGTCCTTCGCCCCACTTCGCGCCCCACGGCACGCGCCTCGCGTGCGCTCGCCCTCGCGTCCTCGCGCCGCCCGCCTGGAGGACAACTTTTCAGCCCCCACCGCAAAGCACGCAGCGCAGCCACCTTCGCGCACCTGCGGTGGACCCAGCCTCGTGAGGAGCACCGAACCCAGAGAGCCTAGGAAGCAATTCCTGGGAGGTTTCCGTGCGAACGACGACAAGAGTTGCCCAGCACGTTCAAGCGGCCACTGAGCCAGAGTAGGCAGGATTCAGCCCCAAAATAAACAAGATGCAACGGAATGGAACCATATGGTGTGATACATATGTATATTTGCATGTAAATGTATATAGAACACCAACATACACATGTACGGCTATGCGTATATACGGATATCTATTTAATGTATACATCAGAATGGAGGGGCTGAGCGGTCATTCACTGTCGCTGGGCAGGTGGCAGAAGTGAGATTCTGTTGTGCGAATGTTTGTTCGTATTGTTGACATTACTGCTGTTATTGTTGTTGGCGTTGTTGTTGTTGGTGGTGGTGATGGTGGTGGTTGTTAGTTGGTTGTGTTGCTTGTATGTTGTTTGCTGTTTGCTGTTTGTTGTTGGTTGTTGTTGATGTTGTTGCTGTTGTTGCTATAATTGTAACTAGTATTATTATACACAATATTTGCATTATAATTCGTATTATTATTGGCCGTGTAAGTTCTACGAGTATTATTGTTATTATTAGTTGTAGTACGCTCATTACTACTACTACTACTGCTACTACTACTACTACTACTACTACTGCTACTGCTACTGCTACTACTACTACTACTACTACTACTACTACTACTACGACTACTACTACTACTACTACTACTACTACTACTACGACTACTACGACTACTACTACTACTACTACTACTACTACTACTACTACTACTACTACTGCTACGCAGATTATCACTAGTAATAGTATGGTTGTTATTCTTGTCCAAATCATCATTATTATTAGTATTGCTATTATAAGTATTATTATTATTAAAACAAATAAAAAATGATAGTACTATATATATATGTATGTGGTTGTGCATGCTGTTGTTGGTTTTCATGTTAATGCTGTTGTTGATGTTGTTGTTGGTGGTGTTGCTGATGTTGCTGTTGGTGTTGTTGTGTGTTGTTGTTTGTTGTTGTTGAAATTGTTGTTGTCGTCGCCCCCCCGCGACCTGGCCCTCGACCTACCCGCGACTCACCTACGACCCGGCCCGCGACCCACCCGTGATCCAACCGCGACCCACCTGCAACCCACCCCGCGACCCACCAGCATTGCTTTGACGAAAAAATCCGCGCCAGCGGTGAACTCGCTGTTAAATCTGAAAAATTAGGGGCCTGCGGCGGGCTTCTGAGCCCTGCAGACTGCCGGCGTCCCCGCCGCCCCCCCGCTCTTATCCGCAAGTGCGGGGTGTATCGTACATACAGAATTTGGACTCCCAGGAGCTGCGTGCACCGAGACCAAACACCCGACGAGCGGGCCCAAAAGTGCCAAAGACCTTCTCTGAGGGTAATACCTTGTCCAGGCCCCCCATTTTTGACCTGTGACTGAAGGACACTTCCCGAAGGCGAGCATCGAGGAACAACGCCTCAATGAAACAAAGAGAGCAACTTTTGTCCCCATCAGGCTAAGGGGGCCGAGCGGCCATTCACTGTCCCTGGGTGCGCGGCTGAAGTGGCGCTTCGCGGCGCGGGTTCGGCTTGTGTGGTGTCACTGTCCTCGCCCGCGACCCATCCGCGACCCACCTACGACCCACTCCGCAACTCACCCGCGACCCGCGCGCGACCCGCCCTCCACCCACCCGCGACCCGCACGCAACCCACACACATGGTTTGGGCAACGCTTCGGCATCTGCGACGGGCTCTTTGCGTTTCCTTGTTTGTTAACAGCAACAACACTACAAGCACCAACGCCAACAACAACAGCAACAATCATTGTCCCCTCACGCGCGATGTTTCCACACGAAGCATGCGACCATCACAATAACCATCCACATCATAGGGGGACTTTTGTTGTATAGCGGGGCCCGTTATTCCCATTCCCAGATCTCGCGCCCAATGAGGTCTTGCAAACACCTCCTCCGAGGAACTTCAACATATCCCGCATGCCCGCACCTGGCTGCGCCGATGCGAGACCGCCAGTGTAACCCCAGCGAAGGGTAAAGCACAAGGAAGTATCGAACGACAGGATTGCCTTGGTGGGGATGGCGGCTGTCGGCGGTGAGGCAAAGACCTGGCCCTGAATAGAAAAGGAGGAAGTCTCGAGCAGGGCTGCTGTTGTTGCTGGGAGCGGCGCCGATGCTGAAGAGAGTAAGGCGCTAGTCCAGCGAATAACAAAACGAAGTCTCGGGCGGGAGCGCTGGTTTTGTCGGGACGGCGGTTTCGGCGGCGAGGAGGAACACCGCCTTGAGTAAGAAGGGAGGAGACATCGAGCGGGAGCCGTGGTTTTGTCGGGACGGGGGCCGTCGGCGGCGAGGAACAGCACCGTCCCGAGGAACAACAAATAATCTCGAGCTTCAGCGTTGTTTTTGCTGGGGGCGGCGCCAATTCAAAAGAGAGTCGGGCGCCACTCCAGCGTAAAACGGAAGGAAGTCTCGGGCGGGAGAGCTGGTTTTGTCGAGGCGGCCGTTTTCGGCGCGCCGATGAGAGAAAACCTAGCGCACCAGTCCAAGGAAAAACGGGAGGCAGTCTCGAGCGGGATCGCTGGTTTTGTCGGGGCGGCCGTTTTCGGCGCGCCGATGAGAGAAAACCTAGCGCGCCAGTCCAAGGAAAAACGGGAGGGAGTCTCGAGCGGGAGCGTTGGTTTTGTTAGGGCGGCGGCTTTCGGCGGCGAGCAAGAACACCAACATTGAACAAAAAAGGAAGACATCTCAAGCGGGAGCGTTGTTGTTGTGTTTGTTTTTGTTGTTGTTGTTGTGGTTGTTTTTGTTGTTTTTGTTTTTGTTGTTGTTGTTGTTGGTGTTGTTGTTGTTGCTGTTGTTGTTGTTGTTGTTGTTGTTGTTGTTGGTGTTGTTTGGGGGCCTGTTCTGGCGGTCCCCCAAACCGTCAGAGCGTGAGCCTCATTGTCGACGAAAATGTAGCCCGCGCCTCGGAGAGAGCGCCAGGGCGCCTGTAATTGGTCCAACAATAATAACTGTTTGGTAATTAGCACTCAACAGCAGCAACTATTTCACCCAAGCGCTCTATGCTTCTATATGCAGCATGCATACATCATGGGAACTCCTCCCTCATGGGGGATTTGTTCTAGCACGCGGGGGTCCGGCATTCCGTCTCAACGTTTTCCCGCCCGAGAAGGTCTTGACAACACCTCTTCCGAGACACTTCAACATCTCCGTCCCGGATGGCACATCGCCTTCGCAATCCGCCAGCCCAAGCCTTGCTTTCAGGTGTCACGACGCCTGAATGGCCTAAGACCTCAGGGAGAGGCGTCACAACCTCTGGGAGAGCCCCGCGGAGAGCCCCCAGAGCTTCTGAGAGAAGCTTCAGAGCTTAGGCCCTGAGGCTTTCGACCCCGTCACGGGGACCGTTTTTGTGTCGGCCGCTTTCTGATGGCGCCGGGGCTCGTCGTCGTCGTCGTCGTCGCCGCCGCCGCCGCCACCGCCGTCGTCGTCCTCCTCCTCCTCCTCCTCCCCCTCCTCCTCCCCCTCCCCCTCCTCCTCCTCCTCCTCCTCCTCCTCCTCCTCCTCCTCCTCCTCCTCCTCCTCCTCCTCTCAAGTAACATTGGGGCCCGAGCTTTCAGCTGACGAGCTCCAGTCTCTGTGCCGCCACGGGGCACTTGAGGGACTAGGCTAAGCACAACCAGCCCCATCCATTTGTGCTTCAGCCTCGACTAAAGCAGAGACAAATCCTAGTTTTTGAGTTGCAGCCATGACCGGTGCAGGCAAGACAGCCCCACGCCGAGCATGGACGAAGTGCCAGAATTGCCAGCGCTGTGAGTACAATGCCATCCTAGCCAGCAAGCACAACCTCTGCTGCCCAGGATGCCGCCAGAAGGTGGTCCTGTACGAGAAGCCGAGCTCTTCGCGTCGGAGGAACGTCAAGTTCACAGACGACGAGTGCGAGGAGCTGCAGCACCCACGTGGCATCCTACGTTCGCCGAGCCCTGGCCGCGGAGGCAAAGGCAGGCGCAAGGGTGACGACAAGACCTCAGCCATCACCGACCTGCTCAAGCAAGCGCTGGAGTCCACGGCCGACCATGTGCTCCAGGCCAGCCTGAAGCAGCAGGTCGAGCGGCTCGAGGCGGATGCAGCCGCGGCCAAAGGCACCACCCCGGTGGAAGCCCTGAGGCGGGCCGACGGCGCCTGGAAGGACGCTGATCATCGCCATGGCCAGCAGGTGGCGCACGTGCTGAGGCTCCGCCAGCAGCTGGAGCTGGCCGAGGCCAAGGAGGCCAAGGCCGCCGTCGAGGTCGCGCAGGCGCTCAAGGCGCGGACGGCCGCGGCGCAGGCGCTGGCGTGCGCCGAGGGCGTCACCACGCAGTGCGCCGACACCAAGGGCACATCCGAGGCCAAGATCTTCGAGGTCTCCTACGATAAAAGTTTTTTCTCGAATACTGACACCATGGAGTGCGAGGAGCACGAGAAGGCAGTTCTACGTCAGCTTCGTAAGAGTCTTGAGGCGACAGCGTCGGACCTAGAGAGCAAGGAGGCCGAGGTCAAGGCGTGGCTGGCCCAGGCTTTGAAGTTGAAGTCTGAGATCGAGGATCGAGCTGCCAAGAAGAGGAAGAACGCGGAGGGCCAGGGCGTTGCCACAGGCGCGGGTGCCGAGCTGCCTGGGGAGAGTGCCGCGCGTGGAGCGCAGGGTGCCGAGGGCGCCACCGCCACGCAGACGGCCTCCCCAGAGGGCACCGCCGAGGCCGCCGAGACCGAGGCCGTGAAGGCCGAGGCCCAGAGGTTGTCGGAGGCGAAGTTCCAGGCCATGGCCAACCAGAAGGGCAAGAGCAGCGGCAAGGGCGTCGGCGCCCCTCCCCAGCCGCAGCCGCAGCAGACCACAGAGGACAAGAAGCAGGACGAGTGACTAGGCACGGAGCCTAGTCGCCAGTCGGACCAGGAGCCGACAGAGGGAGGCCGCACGGCCAAGATATTCCACGGGAATGTCACCTGCATGGGGGAGAAGGCGTGGTCATGGCTGGTTGGGCAGCCGCGCGACTTCTTCAGTATCGTTGAGACTCATATTCATGATAAGCAATCTCTCAAGAAGTGCGATGGCAAAGCTCGGGGGAAAGGGCTTCGCCCACACGCCAATCCAGCTAGGCGTACCCAGAGAGTCGTCACAGACGACCATGTCGAGTTCGCGAACGAGGGGGGCGAGTGGTTCATGTCCAAGAGCCACCTCCAGGTCGCCAGGCTCAGTGCATCCAAGCTCGCGGCATCCAAGCTGCAGGCGCCCAGCCACCCATCCTCGCTCGACGGGTTCGTGGCGGTGACAGCGCACTTCGCTGGTTTCTCCATGGTCATCGTGTCCTTCTACGCGCACAGCGGAGTGGGGGTGAGAGGCCTGAACGCTGGTAGGTACCAGCGCCTTGCAGGGCTCCTGTGGTCACTTCAGTTGCCATGGATAGTGATCGGTGATTTCAACATCTCGCCTCAAAATGTTGTTCGGTCAGGCATCCCTGACAGGCTGCGCGGCACTGTGGTCACCGCTGGGGGCACGGCAACTTGTAATCTTGGCACGGGCACGGTCATCGATTACGTTTTGTGCAGTAAATCAGCGGCCCCTTTCATCGTTTCTGTCACGCCTGTCCTAGCTGTTCCCTGGAAGCCTCACATCGGCCTCGAGGTCACTCTCCGTAGTTCAGGTGAACAACTCATCACTAGGATCCTAGAGGTGCCAGGACGCCTGCCGCAAGTCCCGCGTCCCACCTCTGAACCTACAGTAGGTTCGAAATCCAGTCTCGCTAAGATTGAGCGCCAAGTCCAGCATCATAATGCGGTTGACAGGCGCGCCCAGAAATTTACTTCATTGTTCGGCGATTTTGGGCCTCAATCGTCTTGTGCGCACTCTGAGGGGGAGGGGTCTGGGGACCAAGACACCGCCCGCTTAGAGCCTAGGGAGCACGTTGCCGAGTTAGATTATTCTGAATGGCCTGAAGAGGAGGAGGACCCGTGGGCCGAAGAGTCCAGCTTCGTCCCCAGGAACCCTCGAGGCTCGCTAGACACTACAAGTTTTGGGAATTCGTCTTGTTCTGAACCTGTCAAGTCTGGGGCCTGGGAGTCTGGGGGAGATCCGTCTGGGGGAGTCGAGGGCGTGGGGGTGGTGCTGCCGAGCTCGGCCGCTGCTCCGACCTTTGGCTCATCCCAGGCGCAGACCCTGGATTCCCAGCGTGTTGGAGACCTGCCCTCGGACCCTGACGTGGAAGTCTCTGGAGGAGCCCCGACTTATGCAATACCTCCTGAACTGTGGGAGCGGTGTCGGAGGGAAGTCGGGTTTACACCTGGCTCGTTCTCGCTTCAGTCACTTGCTCCTGCTCTGCGTCAGTCCGTAGCCGCTCGGCTCAAACCTGATCTTGTCTCTACTGTTTCAGGCCTCTACGCCTCCTGGGTGTCCGCTGTCGAAGCCAGCATTTCTACACACCATGGAGTGGAGATCCCACCAGGCCCACGTCGAGCAGAGGGGCCACGTTTCAAAGTGACCACCGTCAAGATGCCTGGCAAAGCGCGAGTAGCGGCGCTTAGAGATCAAGTCAGTGCATGGTGGACGCAACAACACACACTTCTTTCCGGACTACACTTGCATCGTGACAAGCGCAATGGACCACGACAGGTTGCTCAGTATACGGCTGCCTGTGCACGACATCTGGACACCCGACCAGACGAAGCTCGGAGAGCCTTGCTAGCTGAGCGCGAACCACCATGGGATGAATGGGTGCGGGTCATCCGAGCTGCAAGCGAGGTGCCCGCCAAGGAGCTGGAGCAGTACGTCTTCTTGTCCAAGCGTGTCATGGGCAGAGCGCAGCGACGTGCAGTCCAGGAGCCCATTCGAGTTTTCAGAGATTTTATGGGCACAGCCGAGTCTATAGGCACGCTGCATCGCTCATTGGACCCACAGGGTCTACCAGCGCAAGAACTCGACCACGAGGGGGAGGTGCTCTACCATCCCAAGGACATCATAGACGTCAAGGCTCGTGGTTGGCATGATCTATGGGCGCCTCACAGTATGGATGAGGAGTTAGTGCAGCATACCTTTCAGCAGGCTCGGGAGGCAGCCCAGGACGATGTTCTACCACCCATCTCGGTTGAGGACATCAGAGCTGCCTTGCGGCAGATGCGGCCCCGAGCGGGGCTTGGCGTCGACATGCTTCCCCCAGGGAACTTCGAGCGTCTCCCAGATTCGGCTCTCGCTGAGTTGGCGCTGCTGTTCGAGGCTTGTGAGTGCCATCTCGTTTGGCCCGCTCAGGTTCTCTTGATCGTTGGGCGCGCGCTGCCCAAGAAGAGCGCGGGCGACCGCATCATCGGGCTCGTCTCAATGGTTGGCAGACTATGGAGTTTGATCCGTGACCCGCTGGTGCGACAGTGGAGCAGCGACACGGAGGCGTCCTGGGACGCAGCAGTCCGAGGGGACTCCAGTCTGAGGGAAGCATTTGTAAGAGCCCTCCAACAGGAAGTGCCACATCATCTGGGCATCGCTGTCGGAGAGGGCCTGGTTGACATTAAATCATTTTACGATTCCACCGGGTGGCCAGGGCTGGTGTTATGTTCCCTCAACCTGTCTTTCCCGCCGAGGATCCTCGACCTCGAGCTGCTGCAGTGCGCGGCAGCACGCGCAGCGAGCCAGCTTGGGGCCACATCGCGGGCTTTTCAGCCGACGCGAAGTGTGGTGCAGGGCCTCCGCTCAGGCACGAGATTCGGCAAGGCCATGACCCACTACGTGCTGTCAGCCATCACAGTCGCTCATCCTAGAGTGAGCCATCGGATTTGGATAGACGGCCTTTCGCAAGGGACATGTGGGTCGAGGTCGGCAGTTCGGAGACAACTCGCATCGTGCATCATCGAGACATGTCAGGAGCTGCAGGCCAAGCAGCTCACCGTCTCCCCGAAGTCCGTTGTCATTTGTTCGCACAGTCAGGACGCCAAGTGGATCGCCATACGGGTCAAGAGAGCAGGTTTCACCATCCTCCCCAAGCTCCAGGCGGCATACTTGGGCGTCGACGTCGCTGGTGGCAGCAGGCGCGGGCGCTCGACCCGCGTCGTCCGCGAGGCCAATCATAAGCGCATGAATGCCAAGGTGCGACGTTTCGCCTGGACGGCCAAGAAGTATCAAACATGCGGGCGCCTCGAGCGACAGGGGGCCCAAGCTGCTGGAGTGTATGGACACCAGGTCTACGGCACTTTCGGCAGCAAGATGGCGGATATCCGACGGCGACTGGGTTTTTCTTTAGTAGCTCCCACGAGGGGGCGATGTTTGACCAGCCTGCTCGCCCTACGAGCTGGCGACGCGGATCCCGCCATCCAGATGCCCACAGCCTGCCTGGACCAGCGGCTCACTACGTGGCGGGGCCGCCCCGAGATCAGACCTGGAGTACGACAAGCCTGGCGCCAAGTTGTACAGCACCTTAGGTCCATGCCAGAAGGCCAGCGACCTCGCCATATACGAGGGCCTCTCACAGCTGTAGTACTACACTTAATGGAGGCAGGATGGGGTGTGGATGAGCCTACGGCCTGGACCATGCCACCACCCCATGAGGCAACGGGCGACGAGTGGAGGTTCGACGGTGCCATTACACAGGCGACAAGGCCCTCGACTCGCACAGTGCCTTCCTGGAGGACTTCCGCGCCTCGCTCAGGCACCAGCTGTGGGTCAAGGCCAGCCGCCACTTTTGCGGAGCAGGCCTCGAACGAGGTGTGGATGTGACCTCGTACCGTGTGCTTTTGCAGCAATTGGCAGCTGTTCCGGAGAACGGCATCGTCTGTCAGAGACCATGCTTGCTTGTGCCGTAGGAGCTTCTTGGCCGATGCAGCGGCGCAAAGATGAGATTGCCAGATTTGATGACAACGTTTTGTGCCCTCGATGCGGCAAGGAGCCAGAGACGGCAACGCACCGCATCTGGCTGTGCGAATGCAGCCAAGGGAAGGTTGCATACGATGAATCGCAGGAATTGCTACCGCAGGCCCTAGCGCAGATGGACATGGATGAGGGGTTTTGGCTCAGGGGCATGCTTCCCGCGGCCTGGACAGCCGTACCCCCGCCACAGGATACCGAACGCTGGACCTCTGAGGGATTCAATGTAGTCTCTGCAGGGTGCTGGGGTGAAGGCTCCATCGACAGCCCTCTCCTCATCAGTGGTGATGCAAGCGGAGGGCCAGACAGTAGCAGCAACCTGTTTCGCCGCGTTGGTGTAGCAGTGGCCCTCTTTGCCTCGCTCGAGCCCTGCGTTGAGCTAATTGGCACGGCGCGCGGCCCCCTGTGTGGTCCTCGCCAAGTCGTGGCGAGGGGAGAACTTAGGGCCCTGTTGCTCGCGGTCTGGCTCACCAAAGGCTTTATTTTGTTCATTTCAGACTGCGAACCTGTAGTCAAAGGATGGTTCGCTGGCCGCTATGATCGGCCCCAAGGCGATGATAAGGATTTGTGGGCGCAGCTAGGCCAGCTTCTCAAGGAGCGGGCAGGCGGCGCTGCATCGGTCACAGTTGATTTCACCCACTCCCACCTCACCGCCCTAGATATTGTGAGGGGAGTGGCACCGAGATGGAAGGTCACTAGCAATGCTGTAGTTGACGAGGTGGCGGGCCCCGCAGCCAAGGAGGCGAGAGTCTCACAGGATGTGCGATCGAATGTTCTGTGGCACGGGCGCAGAGCCCGACTTGTACGCATGCGGATTTTGCCGGCCACCTTAGATGCCTGCGATGCCGAAGCTGAAAATAGAGTTGTGCCTCATGGGAAAAAAGGTCGCCCCTGCCCCCTCGCCCCCCTCTGCTGCCTCTCTCTCCCTCTTCTCTACCGACCATTGCCTTGATGAGACAGGGCGCAGGTGTACTCGGTGTGGGGGCTCGGCCACAAAAGGCGCGGACCACCCACTGGCGTCAGTCACCCTGTTTCGAGCCCCTGAACTATAACGGAGTGGTTTTCAACAAACCCCCCCAAGCCCTGTTGCATATAGCGGGGGGCTTTGTTGACTCCTCTCATCGAATGCATTGGCACAGTGG
>CAUYUJ010016540.1:130000-165000 GCA_963575745.1 Prorocentrum cordatum | reverse complement strand
GACGGCAGCGACGACGACGACGACGGCGACGACGAGCGAAAGCGAGAGCGAGAGAGAACGACAGCAGGGCCACGAAGGGCACGAAGTAGGCCACGAAGGGCGACAGCGGGGACACGAAGGGAATGCGTATGAGGCCACGAAGAGCGCGAACGAGCCGGGGCCACGAAGTGCATATAATGCGGGGCCACAGAAGGCAACTATGGGGCCACGGAGGGTAGCAGCTGGGCCCCGCAGGACAGTGAGGGGAACACAAATGGCGACAGCGGGGCCACGAAGGGCATGCACATGGGGCCACAACGGGCTCGACTCCTGGGTGCCTGGGTGTCGGGAGCGCGGCGCTTGGGCAAATTGAAAGAAAATCCAACGCAAGGCCATTCTTCGAAATCAGTAAGTTGCAAGCAAACCTCCAGCGAGAGCGCGACTCCAGAGCGCTGGAAGAGCGATTCCTTAATAAGTTGTGAGGAAGTCCCAAGCGAGAGCGCGATTCCTGAATAACATGCGAGGAAGTCTCGGGCGGGACCGGGGGGGTCCTGGCTAAATTGTAAGCAAGTCTTAAGCGGGAGCTGTTGCTGCTGTAACCCAGGGGCCAGGGGCCCAGTTTGAGCAGGAAGACTTTCCCTGTCAAAAACAGGGTGCGAGCGTCGAGGGGCACACTTTGATTGAGAAAAACAGTATGCACCAGTGGGGGGGGGACCAACAAGTAATTTTTGCAGAAATGAGAATTCAACAACAACAACAACAACAACAACAACAACAACAACAACAACAACAACAACAATCATTTAAGACTGGGGACACTCCGTTCTCACCAGTGCCAGGGTTTTCATAGGAGGCGGGCAATACCCCCACTTTGTGGGGGGGCCGGTTCAAGCTCTACCAAATTTCCAAACGACTCTTCGCCACCACCCACACCCAGCTTCCCGCCCTATGACGTTCGGACACTTCACTTCGTGGCATGCGGACGACCGTGGCTACTATTCAGGGCCCCGCGGCCGACGACGACGGCGTGCGCGCGCGAAGAAAAAACGAATGTGTCCAAAACGAAGAAGTTCGAAGCACGTGAAAAAGTTGCTCGCAAGAGCCCGTTTGACAGCAATGTTGAAAAAGTATTGGGTTTCCTAAGAAATCCGCAAGAGCGCGCGGGGTGAATTTTTGAAACCCCTTTTTTTGAAAAACCATTGGGTTTTTCATGTTTTTATGTGAAAATCGTTACGAAGACTAGGGTTTTGGAAGGATTTCGTCTTGCGCGCGCGAATGTGCACTTCGTGTTGTTTTTTGCAAGGGATTCTTGAAGTTCGATCATGTTAGAACAAGAAATGTCCACTTTGCCTTATTTTTTGCAAGGGAAAACCGATCGTAACAACACAACCGGATCCGGACACCCACGTTTTGCCTGAGACTTCCTCACGAAAATGATGAAAATGTGGCTGCGGCCTAGGCGCGGCGGGGGGGGCGCGCACCAGGGGTCCCAACAATAATTATTCTTTAGAAGAAATAATGTTCAACAACACCACCACCACCACCACCACCACCACCAACAACAACAACAACAACAACGACAACGACAACGACAACGACAACGACAACGACAACGACAACGACAACGACAACGAAAACGACAACAACAACAACACCACCACCACCACCAACGACGACGACGACGACGACGACGACGACGACAACAACAACAACAACAACAACAACAACGACGACAAACACACCACAACAACACAACAACACACAGAAAACGGCGCCTGCGGCGAGCTACTTCAGACCCTCGCAGACTGCCA
Organism: Prorocentrum cordatum; assembly: GCA_963575745.1. NCBI lineage: Eukaryota > Dinophyceae > Prorocentrales > Prorocentraceae > Prorocentrum > Prorocentrum cordatum. The sequence continues at coordinate 163,210 of CAUYUJ010016540.1, read as the reverse complement.
GTGACCCCGCCGCTCCCTCACTCTTATCCGCAACTGCGGGGGCTATGGTTATTCGCGCGCCCCCCCTCATTTCCCCCGCACCCTGGTCACGTCACGATTCGTGCTGGCGCAAGCTGAGACTCAGCCACGCCTAAGAATTCCCAGACGGCAACAGCGCGGATCGTGACGTGACTGGCCCCTTCCCCCATCCCCCGCCCATCGGCCACTCCCGTTCTCGCCAGGGGGCTGAAACAACTGCCTGCTGAGGTGGCAGCGCGGCCTTGCTCAGGTCGCACGTGGCCCGAGGAGCAGAGCCGGCCGACAGCGCGGGCCGAGCCCGGGCGCCGACCCTCGACCAGCACGCGGCACCGCAACTTTTCACGTCGCGGCGCGGCGAGGGCAATCCGCTCGCGCACTCTCTGGCGGGGATCGGGCGGAGGCACGGCACGAGCTGCCGGCAGCCGGGGGGGGGAGGGCATCGCAAGGGGGGAGGAGGGCGGTCGCGGAGGGCGGGAAAGGAGAGGAGCACACCCTCGGCGCGCAGAGCAGCACCGTGGGCGGCCGGTGCGGCCAGCCCGTGCATGTCCGCACGTCTGCCCCGGCAGAGCACCCCCCCGGACGGGCTCCTCCGCCGCCCTCCGGTGCTCCGCCAGCCGCCCGCCCAGGCCCGGCCCGCCGCCGCCGTGCGGGCCCAGCAGCTCCTCGCAGGGCGCGCGCCCGCGGGGGCGGACAAGGAGGTGGGCACGGTGCCCGGCGGACGACTCCAGACCCCCTCGCGTCGCGAGAGACACAACGGGCAGTTTGGGGGGCTGTCTCTTCGGCCCCCGGGGGCCTCCTGCGGGACCCCGGGAGCGCAAGAAGAACAGCTCGGGATGGAAAAAACCGGTGACTGGGAACGGGTCGAGACCTCCGAGGGGTCACCGCTGCGAAGAGAATCAGACGTCCGGGGCCTGGGCACGTTGTCCAGACCAAGCGACCCCGCGCCCCCGTACCATGGGGAGCGGAGATTCAAAAAGATGCCTGACGATGCCTGCTGCTTGTCTGCTGAGTTCTTATGGATGTTTTGGTCATGAGGGCGGTAATGACACTGTCATTGGCAATTTCGACGCGCATCCATTGCCGCCAAGCCAGAGTCTGACGTTTGATCGGAATCAGAAGTTAAACGCCAGACTCTTAACACGTCTCGTTAAACGCAAACATCATACGATCCTCATTTTGGAAAAGACCGCTCCCCAGTTGTTGATCGATGTCTCGACTCATTTTTCGTAACTCGGAGCCCCATCTTTGCTTGATGATCCATGCGGCTGCACGCGCCATATCTTCGATGCAAGACCAGCTGCGGCCCATCTCTGGAGCGGCTCTTCTAAGGAGCCCCTTTTCTTCTTTTTAAAACAGCAAAGCAAAAGCAAAACCATTAGAAGTACGCAGAAATCGGCAAGGTGCCCAACAAACATACCCAGACCCACTCCGACGTGAATCACATTACAACGGGAGATGTTTGAGTGTTTTCGGCCCCTGGGGGGCCTCATACTAGGCCCCGGGACCCTCAAAAAACAGCTCTGGATGAAGAACAAGTCTCCGGGAATGGGTCGAGACCTCCGAGGGGTCCACACTGCGGAAACAATCAAACGTCGGGGGACTGGGAATGTTGCCTGGATCCGACAGCGGCCGCTGCTGGGCAGGCGACCTGTTCTCTCAAATAGACGGAACGTCCACGGTGACACCGACGGTGATTCCTGCTCAGAATGGGCAGGAACTGCTGTCTGTCTTCGCCCCCATTCCTAGATGCTAGTCCTGGGGGCCTTCCTGGAGCCACTCGCTCCACGCAAGTGTTGATGCTGCGTCGAGCGCTCGTCGATTTGAGCCAAGCTTGGGCCGAACTTGAGTCGAGCAGCAATCGAGCTGGAGTCGAACTACAGTCAAAACGTATATTAAGGACGCGTGGTAAGGACGCAGGACCCTTGGAGGCTGAAGTTGGGATTTTTTGAGCGGCGGCGACCAGTGAAAACGGCAAAGGACGGGCCACAGAGGCAAGGACACAAGGGTATCCTAGATGAAGGCGCGCGTCCTTACTAGGCGCGTTGACTGTAGAGTCGCACTAGACTCGATCGGATCCGTGAAGAGGGCCCCAGAAGGGTTCCCCAAACCGACATCTACAGTCTTTCCTCCCCCCGTCCGATCGTGCCGAGCTGTGCCCAACCTGTAGGACGCCAGAGCGTCCCAGCTGCCCAACCTGCGGGACGCTGGAGCGTCTGCGCACCTTCGCCGAGCTCTTCAACCGCCTCGCCGACCACATGGGGGTGGTGCACGCATCGAGACCCCTCTGGTCTTCGTCCCCCCTCTTCCGTGCCCGGACATCCGACGATATTACTTTTTGAGTGCGCGGCCCCAGGGGTCCCGACCCCTCCTCCTCCTCCTCCACTACCTCCTCCTCCTCCTCCTCCTCCTCCTCCTCCTCCTCCTCATCATCATCATCATCATCATCATCATCATCATCATCATCATCATCATCATCATCCTCCCAGCCCTAATGCGGGCGTGCTTTTGTAAGATTCTGGGCTTCGGCACTTGGCCGAAGCACATGTCGTGGAAACCACGACAGGTTCTTAGAACATTGGTTGGTAGGCCTATAGGAACGCCAGGACGCTTTGCCACTCCTTGAGGAGGGATATCAGGGTCCGGGCCCGTGCTCAGTCGATCTGCTTCTGCCCAATCGCGCAAGCAGCCTCGGGGGATCTCCTGACCAGTCGCCCAAGCAGCCGCCAAGAGCAGTCAAGATCTGGTCTATGGAGGGGGTGGGTTGGGGGGGGACCAGAGGCCCGTGCCGATCAGCGAAGCAACACATAAAACAACAGCCACTAATTCGGCATTCGTACCCGATCCGCCTTTTAATGGTTCTCGACCCGGGAAATCGGATCGGATCGGAGCATGCATCGGATCGGGTCCCATCGGCACTGAGTCGGAACCGAATCAAATCGGCCGCGCCAAGATGCACATCAGCGCCATGCAAGCATCGGGCAGCATCGCACCGTTCTCATGTGGCATCGATCGGGCCGGCTGGAGCCGATACCTAATCGGGTCGATCGGATCGAAATGGGCCCTGCATCCCAGACCCCCGACCTCATGATTTTGTCATAACGTCGACCCCCGGACGTCTCGACCCATGCCCCAGCACTGGCTTTTCGTCCCTAGTCGCTTTTGTTGACGGCCCCGAGGCCCGGCAAAGGCCCCCCAGAGGCTGAGCATACCGAACAGCACCCCAAACTCGAGGGGGCCTGGGACCGTCGGACATCTGGGCACCCGCTCTGATTCAGCAGGGACCGACTGTCCCGGCATTCCTATAGGCCTACAAGGACATGTCTTAGGACCCCGAACTGTTCTGAGAGCAAAGACAACAAGGTTCTCAGAACACACACCCGATGTGTGGAAACCAGACGGAATCGGCACGACGTGTTCTGAGAGCACATCTCGTGCAGATCACAGGAGGTCCTGAGAACACATTCCCTGGTGGGCCTACGGGCGAGCCAGGATGCTTCGCCACCACTTGCCCCGATCGGCGGCGGAGGAGGAGGAGGACGAGGAGGAGGAGGAGGAGGAGGAGAAGGAGGAGGAGGAGGAGGACGAGGACGAGGAGACGAGGAGGAGGAGGACGAGGAGGAGGAGAGGAGGAGGAGGAGGAGGAGGACGGAGGACGAGGACAGGAGGAGGAGGAGGAGGAGGTTGAGGAGGAGGAGGAGGAGGGGGAGGAGGACGACGACGACGACGACGAGGAGGAGGAGAGGAGGAGGAGGAGGAGGACGAGGACGAGGAGGAGGAGGAGGAACGAGGAGGAGGGGGCCCCGAGGCTCCAGCAGCTCCCGGGCCGCGCGCTCGCGGGCGCCGGCGTGCCGCGCCGCCGCCCCGCGCCCCGCGCACGCGGCGGCGGCGGCGGCCTGCAGCCGCAGGCAGGTGGCCTCTGCGGAGGGTCTCGTGGGGAGCTCGTCGCGCCGGCAGTTCGCGCCAGCGCGCAGGCCCTGCCCTGTGCGGCCGAGAAGATCACCCTCGGGTGCGCATGCTAGGTGAAAACGCATACGGTTCTCACGGTTGTCGCACTCAGTCTCGAGGCTCCTTGTTTTCTGAGCAGGAGCGCTTGTTGCCACACAGGCCAGTGGGTAGCGAATGTTTGCCAGCCGATTGCACAGCAGTCACCACGCACGGGATTAAAACACTAGGTAAAGAAGAGTATCGTTCAAAGATTCGGGGCCAGCTTCACGGATGTTTCTTCGGACACGCCTGGGCCGCCGAGTTCTGCTGTTCGTGCTGGAGGGCGAAGGTGCTGAAAAGTCCAGGCCAGCTTTCAGACGAGTTGGTTAAGAAGCGCTGGCCCAACTTTGCGGTAGGAGGTTTCTGAATTAGATATTCGACTGCACGCACCGGCGCGGATTCTGCCTCACGGCCCGCACAATACTCCTTTTCAAGTGTTCCCTCCCCACATGCCGTCGCACCAGGCTGCGAGAGGGGGCGAATACATGAGGGAAGGGAACAAGTGAAGAGAGGGTGTGGATAATGGATGAACGAACCCACGCTATAACCTAAGCGCGCTCGAAGCGCGCGTGGTTGCAGCATCCAATCAAAACAATGAAAGAAGACACCACGTTGGGCTCAGGAAAGGCTCTGGACTCCGAGCCGGTCGATAGGCTGCGAATCCCGCAAAGGAGCTCGCACAACTTCACACCACGACAACTGATCGGGTTCTCGCTCGGCGATCAACTAATATTCAGCTTGCACCTAGGCGTGAATCCTAAAACATCAATTTCACTTTGGCCCATGTCTGGATCATATCAAGCATACATTCCTCCACTGACCCTTTGGTAAGTTCGCCACCTCTGGGAGGTGTCCCGTGACAGATGGATCTTGCCTTTGCACAACATTCGTCGTGCAGAGGTGATTGGGTCATGTCGCCAGACAAAAAAAGCCCGTGCCCCTTTCGGTGTTGCTGGTTTGGGCGAGGATCGAGGTTTCGGTCGCCTTTCCTCCTCTTTCTGGCTCCAGGGGAACCCCATCGCCGCGGCTGGAGCCGCCTCGGAACTATGGTCCGGACGCGCCCCATGAGCAGATCGCGGGGAAAGACCCCGGATCTCCGAAGATATGGCGTGTTCGCTCTGTGCGTCTTGCCTCGAGATCGGCCTCCGCGGGGAGTTGTTGGGCTGCGGGGCCATGGAAAATGGGCCTGGGGTGACGAACCGGCATCTGGGGCCGCGTTTCTTTTTGAATTATTGTTTAAAATGTATATATAAACACAACAAACAAAAATATCGTAGGATGCCTGAGTGCACCGCGCGTCCTGGGTCGGCGGCAGCCCTCGGCCCCGGGGCGAGGCAACAGCGTCTGAGAGGGAACGGCCGGTGGGGACGGAGCCGAGATCGGCCGTACATCGCGGAGAGGTCGGCGATAAAGGATGCTCCTGGCGGCGAGCGAGGGGGGGGGGAGGGAAAGGAGCAGGCGAAGGCCTTCTCAGAAGGCAGCGGGACTTCTCAGAAGCCCTCGCGCCTTCTTCGGGGATCTTCTGACCAGGGTCAACCCAGACCCGCGTCAGTCAGGACCTGCAAGATCCTGCACGATCCTGCACCCAAACCTGGGTCAACGCGAAGGATCCTGCAGGATCCTGCACCCAAGCCCGGGTCAATGCGACCCTGGCCCTGCAGGATCCTGCACGATCGGACGCCCTGGCTGACCCCAGTTTGCATTGACCCCCGTCGCTTGAGCACCGCCTTCTGAGAAGCCTCCCGTGCCACCAGGGAAGGCTCAGAACACTTCTCTCCGAAGGCCGGGGGGGGGGACCTCCGAGCCTTCTGAGGAGGTCCGACCCCTCTCGCTGCCTCCCCCGCCCCTGGCTCAACCGCCGACCTCTCGACCACTTATCCATGGGACTGCTTTCTCGCCCCGCACCGTCCTCTTCGACGGGTCCCGGGAGAGGCCGAAAAATCGCCGCCAACCCCCCCCTCGGCATATCTTCGAGACGCCAGCTGTGCCGAACACGCCGCGGACCGGTCGGCGTCGTCCGAGCCTGGGCCGCCCCAGACCGCCGCGCCCCGCGGCGCGCGCCCTGCGCACGCCCTGTGCTCGCGCACGCCCTCGCGCCGCCCTCCCGGAGGAGGGCAGCGCCGCGCGGTGACCTTCGCGCCCTCCCCTGCGGGCGACGTGCAGCCTCGTCTGTAAGGAGCTCTCGGGCAGCGGCCGACGGCGCGCACAACTGGGGGGGTATGAGGGGAGGAGGGGAAGGCTTCTTGGGAGGAGGAGGAGGAGGAGGAGGAGGAGGAGGAGGAGGAGGAGGAGGAGGTGACGGCGCACAGAAGGAGGTGATTAGGGACAGTGGGGACGCCTCCGTCTACGAAGCCTTCTCCCCTCCCCCCATCCCCCTCTGCGCATGGCCGAGGAGGGCCAGACGGCGCGCACAAAGAGGGGTGGGCCGGAAGGCATCCCGAAGCTGGAAAGCCTGGAAAACATCCCGAGGCTGGAAAACCGCCGGGAGCCGACAGAAAAGTCCGAAAACATCGAATCTCGAACCTATCTGAGTTCAAAGACAAGGCGCACCTCGAATCTCGTGAGGAGCACGGTGAGAGATTGACGGCGCGCACAAGGGGGTATGGGAAGGGGGGGAAGCTTCTCGGAACGAGGCTGCTTTTAGAAGGCGCCGGTCTGGCATCTCCAGACAAGGCCCGCGCCTGCTGAGAAGCAGCCTCCTTCTAAGAAGCCCTCCTCCATACCCCCAAGCTTGTTTCCCGCATCGGCTCTGCGACCACTATGTCGAATGCTCGCACATCCACTGGAAATCCCAAATATATCTGCCGTAGCTTCGACGAGGAGATGCATCCTGGGTTTACTCACAATCCTGCAGTCGATCCCCTCTACTCGGCCCCTGCCCCCCTCTGCGCGTGGCCGCGGCGGGGCGGGGCGGGCCCGCAGCCACGCCCGGCCCCGCAGCGCCGCGCGGGTGGGGCCCTCCCCCGCGGTGAGCTCGGCCGGCGCCAGCGCCGCCTGCACCAGCTGCCACTGCTGCACCGAGGCCGCGGGGCCCGGCCCGGCTCCTGCGGCAGGCCGCCCCTCGGCCCGCCTGGCCCCCTCTCCGCCCCGCAGGCCCGTCGCCCTCCCCTCGGAGGGCGTGCCCACATCGGGGGGGGGGGGGCCCACGCGGAGGGTGAAGAGAAGGGCCCTGCAGGGGCCCTGCAAGGGCCCCTTTTGGACCCCTGCTGGCTCCCAACAGGGCCCCTGAAGGGCCCCTGCTTGGCCCTCTTCTTTGGGACGCGCAGAGTCATACTAATACTGTATGTCCTCCTTGGAGGCGCGCGCCCGACCCGGGCATACAGTATACCCACCCTGTAGTATATCATTGTATCGTTTCCCGAGCGGTGTGGTCAGAAAACGCCCGCAACGGCGCATCTACAACAGGATTTCTCGGTGCGCGCGTCTCCCTGGGGGGGGGGGGGGGGGCGACGCACATATAGTATGAGTATGTTGGAGTGGCGCCGATCCTTCACCCCCCAGAAGAGCCCCCCCCCTCCCTTGATGGGCCTGTTTTCCACCACCACCTCAAGTTGGAGGGGGGAAGGAGGAGGAGGAGGAGGAGGAGGAGGAGGAGGAGGAGGAGGAGGACCCCCTCCCCCTCCAATTTGTGGTGGTGGTGGCAAACGGGCCCATCACCCCTCGCCCGATCCTCCTGGGGAGCCCGCGCCCCGGGCCTGGCCGAGCCGCCGCGGCGCACCGCGCGGCCGGCACGAGGGGGCGCACGCGCGCCCGGGGTCCCCCCGCGGAGGGCCTCCGCAGTCCGGCACGTGGCGCTCCGAGCACTTGCGCGGAGCATCGTTGCCGCGCCAGTGTTAGGTCGGGCATGTCCCCCTGCAGGGGGATTTTGGACGAAAAACAAAAAATAGTCAACAAATACTCCCAAATGGTCATGAAATGCTCAAAAATTGGTGCCCAGACTATTTGTTTTACTTCTTCCGTTAAAGAAAAACAGCTATTTTGGGATATTCCCCCTGTAGAGGGGCAGGCCCGACTTAGTGCCAATCCAGCGCATGATTGCGATCATCCCCTGCACGATCTGCTGCACGATATTGCACGTGTACGTGCGTTCATGTTTTGCGCTGCCGTGGCCGCCGGGGCTCGAAACGAGTAGGGGCACTTGTCACTTGTCCCATGCACTAGGGTCAGGCAGTATTGCAAACATCGCGCATCCACAGCTTGAGGGCTCTTTGGTTTTCATCGAGCCGTGACAGAAGAAGAAACAATCACATAAACAGAAAAACTTTTGGCGCTCCGCGCGGATTTCTGGGATCCGCGCCAGCCCCTCTCTCTGGCGCGCGGAGCGCCAGGGGCGGCGCCGGAGGCACCGCCAGGGGGGCCCTGCGCGGATCCGAGAAGTCCGCGCGGAGCGCCAAGAATTCATGTTTATATGTTTCTTTCCTCTTCGACGTGAGGGCCCGGAAACCCGGCAGGGGGGCACTGGACGAGGGGCCGTTGGGCGAGGGATCCAGGGGGCCTCGCAACCGAGGGCCCGATGGTCTCGGCGGGCGAGGGGGGGCAGCAGACAACGGCCGCGGCAACGCTGCGCAGATTTTTCGTGGACGGTCGGGTGTTTGGTGCGGGCGGGCCACTTGTTTTTGGCACAGGTCTCCCTCCTCCCCTCCCTCCGCCTCCACAGTTCGCTGTCTCTCTCCCTCTCCTCCTTCCTGTCTCTCTCTCTCTCTCTCTCTTTCTCACTTTCCTTCCCCCTGCCGATTCACGACCCACTGCTCGACCAAAACAATGTTTATCGTTGTCGTTTTGTTTCCGTTTTCCCTCGTCTTGTCGTCGTTTCGCTTTTGCTTCAAACCAATAGCAAAACGAAAGTTCACGAAATCGGCAAGACACTGTTTAGGTCGAGCCCCGACCTGACTTCCCCTGGTCCCTCATCGCGTTTCTGGGGGGGCGAGGGCCGACCGCTGCGCCCTCACTGAAAGGGTCTGGGCTCACGCTGGAGCTCTGCCATTCCTCCCGATGCTCCCCCTCGCCATCGCTTGGACGTCCATTCCCTGTGCACTGTTCGGCCTCGTGCGTGCATTTTCCGCAAGATGATTCAGGATGTTCCTCGATTGTCCTCGCCCCCGAAAAATGCGCACGCCCGAGCGATGCGAAGCCCCTTCCTCATCCCCGGGTGGGGGCAACGCCAAAGACTTCACCCTGGCCGGCCCTGCGTGATCCGATGGCGCCCCCGAGCGGGTCCGGCAGGTCACTGGCCGGAGTGGAGCTTGGGACGAGCTCAGAGATCCCATGGGGTCCACCCCAGCAGCTCTTCAATTCCTGGGAGCCTCTGCGAGAGCATCCGGGAAGGAAGCAGTCTTTGCCGGCCTGTCAACCTGAGGACTTCCCTGGACGGGCGGCGGGGGGGAGGGCGAGAGGTGCTCTGGAGTCGAAGCTGTGTGCGGCAAATGAGCGCACCAGCATACAGAGCGCGAAGCCGCCACACACCTCGACGACATGTGGTGCAAGCTATCGTGTCTCTCCGAACCAACCCATGGGTCGATGTACCGGGGGTAAACCTCCAGAAGCCTCACGTATATGTTTGTGCATCTGCAGGGAACGTGCCCCCCCCCCCCATGGGGTCGGCTGGGCTCACATCGCACCCACTCCGTGACATTCGGATCGGCCCTGCATGTGTCGCGGTTTCCACCAGCCGTCTCCCAATGGTTAACAAGATGCCCCCTCCCATGGGGTCGGCAAGGTTCAGGGGTTCAGAATGCAGCGCCTCCGTGACAGTCGGACTGGCCCTCGAGGTGTCGCGGTTTCGGCTGGCCACCCCCCAGGCGGTTAACAAAATGCCCCCCCTTGGGTCGAACGCCGTTTGTACACACACTACTCCGCATGAACGTTGCTGCTTCTCCCCCGTTTTCTAGGATCCCGCATTTCCTGGTTCCGGCCATCTTTTTCTGGGATATTGCCTTTGCTGGATTTCTTCCGTTGTCTAAAACATTACCTTTGTTAGCTCCGTCCAAATTTCTCGGAACTCTCCTTTGCTGTTTCTCCGGTCTCGCCTTGGCTCGTTCTCTCGCGTGTCTTGGCTGGTTATCCGCCGAGTTCTCGGATCTCGCCTTTGCTGGTTCCGCGCCGTCTCCTCTTTGGCCCCTTGGCTAGTTCAGAGATTACGTCTTGAGCGCGTGCGCCCTAGCGGAAATTGACAAGGTGGGCGAATGTATCCTGTCGGTGTCGGTGGGCGACCGGGTTGCCAGTATCCCGAATTCAAGTCTTTGGCTTCCAGCCAGTACTTCCACAATCAATGCTTCCATTCCAAGTTTGATTGCTGATTTTGAGAGATCCAATGACATGGCGCCTCCGATTTCGGCGGGCGGCCGGGTTCCCGGGTTCTCCGTGGCGGCCAGGTTCCCGTGCCTCGAGATCGGAGAAGAGAGTAGAGGGTTGAGGGTGGATGTGTAGAGAGAACGTCCGGCAGAGCGCAGGGGGGTGATAGCAGAGGGAAGGGGTAGAGAGACGGTGAAAACTAGTAGGACGTGGAGAACCGAAAGTGGGTTGTAGAGATTAAGTGAATACGTCGTTCATTCCCGACCTAGGCTCTGCCTAGAAAGGTTCTTACTCTCTGGGCTTAAATGGGCCGGGCAGTGGGAAGCGCCCCGAGCGGTTCCCCCAGTATCCGCCCCGCGGTTCCCCCAGTTACGTCCCCTTAGCTCAGCGTTGCTTATCTCATCTTAGCTTAGCCTAGCTGACCTTAGCTTAGCTTAGCTTAGCCTAGCCTAGCTTAGCTTAGCTTAGCTTAGTTTAGCTTAGCTTAGCCTAGCCTAGCCTAGCTAAGCTTAGCTTCGCTCAGCTTAGCTTAGCGCAGCATTACCATTAGCATACCGTAGCATAGCATAGCAACGCATATCATATCATATCATAGCATAGCGCAGCATATCATATCATATCATATCATATCATAGCACAGCATAGCGCAGCATTGCATACCATAGCATAGCATATCATAGCACAGCACAGCGCAGCATAGCATAGCATAGCATAGCATCGCAACGTATAGCACAGCACAGCGAATCGTATCATATCATAGCATATCATAGCGCAGCATATCATGGCATAGCATGGCATAGCGCAGCATAGCATAGCATAGCACATCATATCATAGCGCAGACTAGCATATCATAGCATAGCCTATCATGGCATAGCGCAGCATAGCATATCATAGCATAGCGCAGCATAGCATAGCATAGCGCAGCAAAAACATACGCAGAAGCAAAGGCAAGGCAATGCAAAGCAACAGCAACACCAACGCGAAAGTGTACCTGTAGATGTAGATGTAGGTGTAGGTGTAGATGTGGATGTAGGTGTAGATGTAGATGTAGATGTAGATGTAGATGTAGATGTAGATGTAGATGTAGATGTAGATGTAGATGTAGATGTAGATGTAGGCGTAGATGTAGGTGTAGGTGTAGATGTAGATGTGAGTCTCGCTGTTGATGTTGATGCAGACGTAGATGCAGGTGTATATGTCAATGTAGCTGTCGGTGCAGATGTAGATGTTGCTTTCCTAGATGCTCCAACTCCTAGGTAGGGTCGCACTGGGATAATTTCTAATCGTGCTCATTTCTAATTGTGTTCGTCTCTAGTTTTTCCTGGCCCCCTAGTGGCCAGGAAGAGGCCCAGGACTGAATAATTAGAAATGACAGGATCTTGGCCCCCCCCAAAAAAAAGAACTCTCGAAGAATTCGACATGAACAATGTGTACTCTAAGGGCCTTCTTGGGGGTCTACGGCCTCTGGGCTGTGCAGGCCCTTAAAGTGACAGGTTGCCGGATCGTCTTCGAACCCTCTTATAGGGGCTTGCAGGGCCTCGAAGGCGGCTCTTAGAGACCCCCGCGAGAACCCAAATCGGCCCAACAAACTGTCACGGATGAGGACCCTTTCCGTGACACTAGGGCCCTCTCGGAGCCCCTTCGGTGTGACCTCCTGAGGCCTCAGTCAGGCCCCAAGAAGTCCCTCGGTTGGGTCCAAGACGGACCCGCAACTTGTCGCGGACGAGGCCGTTGTCCGTGACAGGTTGCTGGGCCTTCTTGAGGCCCTCCGGCAGCCACGAGGGACCCCCCAAGGGGGCCCCAGAGCGGCCCAAGAACCCGTCACGGACGAGGCCATTGTCCGCGACGGGTTGTTTGGACCTTGTGACGATCTCCCGAGGCCCTCCCGAGGCCCTCTGCGCCATGGTGTCATGTAGGCACCAGGCCAGCTCCCGACATCAACGCCGCGGTGTCAAGTAGACGCTTGGCTTGCTCCAGTCACCACAGTGGCCATGCGGCTGCGACAGTGGCATTGGCATGCGTCTTGGTGGCGCCGTGGCGCCACGGCGCCACCTGCCACTGCCCCAACTCGCTAAATCGCTCTTCCAGCGAAGCGGTGGTTTCGCACCAGGTGACGGCTGCAAGGTGGCCCCTGTCGAGGACTCCCCTTCCACCAGTGTGCTTGCCTTGGACGCCCCCCCCCCACCCTCAGCAGGAAGGGCAGAAGCAGCACGAGGAGGGGGAGGGAGGAAGAGCAGAAGCAAGAGAAGCAGGACGGGCAGGACAACGGAATTCTTTCCATGCCAAAAAGTCTGGGGGGGGCTGGCCACTGGCACCAAGGCCACTGGTTCCAGGGATTTCTGGGCCACCGGTACCCCAAGATTCCAATGGGTTTTTGTGACACGATATGCCCCAGGATTGCGGCCCACTGTTGCAAGGATCCTTGTTCCCACGCCACCTGGCCGCCACCGGTACCTCAAGATACCAGGCCATCTCGGGGCTGTCCAAAATTTCTGGGCCACCGGTGCGCCAGGACTCCAGCCTAGGGATCCCGCGCCAACGGCAACCACCGGCTGCCGATGACCAGGGGGCCAGGAGCGGTGGTGGGGAGTCAATATAGGAGGACATGTGCGGAGTATAGCCGCAGGCTACAAAGGTGGCTGGCTAAGGCTTATAGGGAAGATCACCCCAGCCACCGGCAGTCGCCAGTGCCATGGGGGCCTGTGCTGAGATTAGGCCCAAGACAGGGGGGGGGGCTGCACAGATCCCGCAGGCCCCCAGGCCGTACCATCAATCGCCAATTGCCGATGGCCAAGGGTGGTCACTGGCCCTCCCCCGCCCAGCAACCGGGAAACTCGTGTGGCAGCTTCTGATGGCTTCTCTTTCTTTTCCAGCTGCAGTTGCTAATTATCTTCCTCCTTCCTCCTCTTCCTCCTCTTCCTGCTCCTCCTCCTCCTCCTCCTCCTCCTCCTCGTACTTCTCCGCCTCGTGTTCTATGGCTTCTCCTTCTCCTGTTGCTGCACCTCCTCCTCCTCCTCCTGCCTGTACTCATGCCGGTCTCTTGGAGATTGCGTAGGACGCACGTGGGAGCCTCTCGGGTCTCCATTGGGAGGCCATCGAGCCACAGGGAGGGATTTTCCATTAGTGCTGCCACGTGGAATCTCGAGCAATGTCCTCTATGGCCCCTCCTGGAGCTCTCTTGGGGTGCTACTGGTTCACTGGGAGTATTGACGAGCTCTGCTGGGCTATCCTGCGATCAGCTCGACACTTCTGAGGCCCATCAGAGCAAAACGGCGAATCGCATCGGAGCCTTTTCGGAGTCATGGGCAAGGCATACTGAAGATCCTCACCTAGGCCAGCTTGGGCAATAGTGCGCCATACTGGGGGCCACATTCGCCTGTATGAAGCTGCTTCGGACAGCCATCTATGACAATGATGAACGCTGAGGGGACCTGCAACCCATTGTCCAGACCTCTGGGCAAGGGTGGGGAAAGGAGTGAACTGTTCTTCGAAGCGGGAAAAATGGGTTGTCTTGTAAGGTCCGTTCGAATGCCAATGGCTGGTTGGATTTGAATATACGATGCAGAGCACGATGTGTCATAATCAATGTGCTCCTGAGAAGATGTAGACTTTCAGTAGCAACGGGCAGCTTGCGTATAGCAGCGCAGATGCTTTATAATGGGTGAGGCTTGAATGAACAAGGCACAATGCCCCCGATAGCGCGTATATCCCTATATGTATGTGTATGTATCAAGAGTGAGGGCGCCGAACGGTCATCCACTGACCCTGCCTGCGAGGCTGAAGTGGGGTTCCGCGGTGCGGATTGTTGTTGTGTTGAGTTCTCGTCTAAAGAGTAACTACTGTTGATCCCCCACCCCAGTGCCCGTGTTTTTCAATCAAAATGCCCATCTTGGGGCTCGCACCCTGTTTTCACAAGAGGAAGTCTCAGGACTCCGATTGTCGTGTCGGCCGCCGTTTTACAACAGCAGCGGCTCCCGCCTTATACTTCATCATCGAACAGTGCTTCCTCACAAGTTGCGCAGGAATCGCGCTATCGCGTGAACTTCCTCTCAATGTATTCAAGCCCCGCGCCCTTCACACTCAGGAATCACGCTCTTGCTCTGGTCTTTCTCACGATTTACTTGTGAATCGCGCTATCGCTTCAGATTCCTCGCGATCCAACCCGCCTGCTCGACCTGGCCACATGGGCTCACTTTCCCGACTCGCCCGTTAGGGTCAACCCGCCCGATCTGCTCTGCCACGTGTTTTTTTCTCGTATTCGAATTCTTCTCCCTCCCCCTTCCATCCGTCCTCTCCTCCCCTGTCTCAGGGGCTGGGCTAAATACGCGTGGCAAGTAAGGAAGACATACCCCCAAAGGGTTGCGATCGAAGAGGAAGGCGGGAACAAAGGTTTTAGGATATACTAGCTGGATGGCACGCGAACGGATAGGAGTGGACAATCTTCGAATTATACAAGAGAAAACCCAATCAGTGGATGTTGTGGGCATTAATAATCTGGATGTTCAGGTTGATTGTGGAATCGGTAGAGAGATCGATTATGCGATAGTAGAGTCGATCGTGAGAACGATAGTTAAGTCAATTCAGTGAGATCGATAGTGATATCGATCGTGAGATCGTTCGTGCGATCTACAGTGAGGTCTATTATGATATCGGTAGTGAGATCGATCGTGGGATCGATAGAGAAGTGGGCAATGAGATCGATCATGAGACCGATCAATGAAGAGATCGACCAAAAACCCAGGAACACGGAAACCCAAGAACCCGGCCGCCCACCGAAATCGGCCCGGAGTCAGCAACCGAGACTCCGGGAACCCGGAACTGGGAACCCGGGAGCCGGCTGCCCACCGGAATCGGCTGGAAACTTTCCCCAAATCTTTCAACATCCGCTAGAACCCCCATCAGTGCAACCATTGATTGGGAAATAACCGATGTTGCTGTTGGAGTTCGTTGTCGTCCCACCAGCGACCCATCCGCGGCCCGCCCGCGACCCGCCCATGACCCACCCGCGACCCGCCCGCGACCCA
Organism: Prorocentrum cordatum; assembly: GCA_963575745.1. Lineage (NCBI taxonomy): Eukaryota > Dinophyceae > Prorocentrales > Prorocentraceae > Prorocentrum > Prorocentrum cordatum. The sequence continues at coordinate 147,892 of CAUYUJ010016540.1, read as the reverse complement.
CCCGCGACGCACCGTCGACCCACCCGCGACCCACCCCGCGAAGGCCCACCCCGCGAGCCGTCCGCCGGCCGCCCGCGACCCGCCCGCGGCCCACCCCGCGACTCGCTCCCATCACTCCTATCCGCAACTGCGGGGTGGTAGATGTGAATGGCCGAAAAGTACACCAGAGAAAAAAAACAATCAGTGGATGGTTTGATGATGAGGTCGATGGTGAGATCGACTGAAAGAGATGATTGGGGAGATCGGTCATGAGATCGAAAATGCATCGTGGATTCGATGAAGCGATCGGTATGAGGAGGTTGACCAAAAACCTTGGGAACCCGGGAACCCGGAAGCGAAATCGGCCCGGAACCAATAGCCGGGAACCCGGGAACCCGGAACCGGGAACCCGGGAACCCAGCCTGCTACCAAAATTGGCAGGAAACTTTCGCCAAACCTTTCAACTTCCGCTAGGACCCTTTCAGGGCAAGCACTGATTGGGGAACTGCAGGGGATCTCCCCCTCTCTAAATGTTTATGTTTCTCTGTCGCTCTCGCTTTGTTCCTGTCTGCCAGTTTATCCCGCTGCCTGCAGCCTCAAGTCCTGGAGTTCCCCTCGGAGCTGTGCCGCGGGCAGCGGACATCGCAATGAGGCGTGCGTTGGCTCCTCACCTGCCAGACCCCGAATAACCAAGTGATCAGGCGACTCTGCCAGCGCGACAGCAAGAGGCGAAGGATGCCATCGAACAGGTTCTCAGCAAATGCTGGAAAAAAAACATCATATCCTATGGAATGGGTTCGAAGGTCCTGCCACGCGGTGGCGAGGCAGTGAATCGCATCGCTGGGCTGGCCGCTGAGGCCTTGCTCATCCCAACGGAGGATGCTGAACGCATGGTCATGGATGCCACGCGCTCGCCCGTTAACGCGGCAGGCTTTTTCAGTTCCACGCCGTTCCATCATTGGTCCTGCGATCCCCAAGCCCCTACGGAAGGGCAAATCAGAGGATGCAAAAGTACGCTTGATCGCTCGTGGTCTCGTCCTCAATGGTTCATCAAATCCGAAATCGTCAACGCACGCTCCATCGTGATCAGCGCGGCTCCAAGCGAGGTCTTCGCCGAGCCTGCTCTGCAATTCGGAGATGGGCAAACCTGGTGTCAGGACGCCTCTCTGACGTGGGCTATCATGAATATGTCATCTGTCTGTCGAAGCTGTTGTCGTACTGATTAGTGTGACCCCCGCTCACTTCGACAGACAAGTAGCAAAAGCTGGCCCAGAATCGGTTCTGTATCAGCAAAGGGTCCGCAGAAACGTGCGGGCACAGATGGCTGTCAGGAATGGACCAGGCTAAGTCTGCTGCTTGGCAGCCCTCGCCCCATGGAGCAATTGCCTGGCTCCAGCTGCCGGAACATCTGCGCACAAATGGGCTCGACGAAAACTTCTCGAAAGTCTTGCAGGGGTATAATAAGGGCAACCGCGACATCACGCCCTTCGACGAGGTGTCCGTAGTCATTCTCAAAAAGCGGAGGTCCAGCCGTGGACAGGCGAGACAGTCGAGTAAGACTGGACCAAGACCGACGAGTCCAAAGAGGAATCCTTGCGTCTCGGTCAGGTTAAGGCACAGGAAACTTCTCAGACCCTGATGCTCGGTTTTGCCATGGGGATTTGTTCGATGAAGCTGCACTTGACGTTGGTTTGAAGCTGGAAGTACACTTGCCTTTCTGACGCGGCCCCGGCTGACAACCTGACTTGGCCCAGCAGTCAATCGCCGCCAAGCTGCCGACCCAGCGCCATCGATGATCGGCCGTGGAGGTGGGGGCAAAGACCGCGGAGCATTTTTTCGACCAGCGGTCTATAATCTGTGGCCGTCGATACAGTGCTGCCCTCGATGCTGACGGTAATTGATTCGATAGTTCTGGCGCAGGCCATTGCTATCTTGGCAGGCGAAACGCTCTGCCATGCTACCTTGCGCCACCGCTCCGCTCCTCCTTGCGGTCAGGCCTGGGCTGCTAAAAAGTATGAAGACTACTGCGCAGTGGAGGTGCACTGCCGGAAGAATTGGCACACGTGCGCATAAGCTGATCTGAGCCCAGCGGACTTGCAGATGTTGGATGGCGCGGTTCTGCGAAGCGACGTCATGGACGGCCAAATCTTAGGCAAGGCGTTTCCGAAACGATACAAATTCGCAACGCTACCAGACCTGCAAGCGTCTTTGCAGACAGAATTGGACGGTCAAATGGTTGAGGCAGATGCTACCGCTAAGGAACGGCGGGTGGCGAATTCACAGAACAAGCGGAGCTCGACTGACGCTGCGACCAGGCGTTTATCCAGAGCACCGAGTGGGAATCAAAGCGCCCTGGCTAACCACCCTAAGGGGTTCGAGCTCAAGGCTGAGCCCGCCAAGGCCAAGAAAGCAGACAACTGGTGACAGATACAAGAGGATAAAGAGAGACAGGGCGCAGGAAAGAATAAGGCTGGTGCCAGAGGCAATAAGGCATAGAGAAGTGCGCACAGAAAGGTACAGCGATGTACATGTGTGTGCACATACACATATACAGAGAGAGAGAGAGAGAGAGAGGGAGAGACATACTTCGGAAAACATAAGGAGAGTGAGAGAGAGAGAGAGCGAGAGAGAGAGAGAGAGAGAGCGAGGGAGGGAAAGAGAGAGAGAGAGAGAGAAAGAGATCTGCTGAACGAGAGAGAGAAAGAAGGGGAGAGAGATATATAATTAACGGTGGAGGCGGAGGGAGGGGGGGAGTAGTTTTGCCAAACCGCAGCTCGTCCCTACCAAACATCCTAACGTCCACGAAACACCTGAATATGTAGCTTTGCCTGTGGCAGGCCGCGGCCGATGACTGGCCGCTCGCGGCAGGACCGTACGATCGCAGGCCACCCCGTCAAACCTCCGCGTGGACCCATCAGGGGTCTGAATGACTGACTCGAGGTGGATCGGGCGGTGCCTGGTACCTGCAAGCCTGTCCTGCCACCTGCCCACGGCTAAGCCCTGTGGGGAGGTGGGGGCGCACTATGGAAAAGGTGAGAAGCGAGGTCTGCGGGAAGATAAGATCGAGGTTCAGCGGTCTGGACTCCTTCCCTGGGGGCTCGTTCTTCATGAGTCTGGTTGACGGTCCTGGGGCAGGGCACCCCAGGGCCCGGGGCAGGGCCCCCAGAAGCCAAGAGAACAGGGGAAGCCCAGCCGTCGCAAGGTGCTCACGACGCGGCGGGGCCTGAACCTCTTCCTCGCCTCGGCAGTGGCGGGCAGTGCTCGCCTGGCCTCTGGAAATGGGGCCCTCCGTGACCAGTGTCAGGTCGGGCATGTCCCCTTACATGGGGAAAATTATGAACCGTACTCATTGTATGATTTTTTGCTATAAAAACACCCGCACACAGACACACACACACACAGGCACACACACAATTCGTTACCATACGATCTGTTGACTATCCTTGAACACTCTTCCAATGGAGGAGCCTGCCCGACCTGAGACCGGTGCCCCCCCGCGCCGCGTCCGCCCCCCCCAATCTCCCGCAGGCGGCCGCGGCGCCAGGGAGGCCTCCAGCGCGCCCACCGACGCCTCGAGGGAGCCGACGGCCTCGGGACACGCAGCGGGACACCCAGATCTCCGACAGGCCGTTGCCATCTCGGCGTCTGTCCGTTGATCTCGGCCTCTTTTGGGCCCGTCACCGCGCCCCGGCCGGGGCCATCACACACGGGTCGGAACAGAACCCACCCCGGGGAAGAGGCCGGGACCTCGGGGGCCGCGGTCCCAGACGTCCCGCGCTCCAGTGTGTGCGGCCTGGGCAGCTTCCCTGCACCGAACAGCTGGTTGACGATCCGGGGGCCCGTGGAGGGCCCCCCGGGAAGCCCACGAGAGCCAAAGACCGGCCGCTCCATGCTGTTTGGTCGGAGCCTCGGAGCTGTGGGATCAGGGGATGTCTGGGGGAGGGCGGGGCGAGGAGCGCCACGTGCGCACTCTCGCTCTCGCGCCCCGCGCCGCGGGGAGCGACGCGCGGCGCGGGGCCACCTCTGCGCTCCGGCTCGCGAAGGTCCCCGCTGGGGAGAGGCGCGGGCGCGCGCCCCTCCGGCCAGGGCCCTTTGGGCGCGGGGCGCGGCTGGATGGCCGCACCTCGCGCGGGGCTGGGCGCCCCGCCAAGGTCTGGTCGGAAGCGGCCCCACAGGTGCGTCTCCGCGCCTGTCGCGGGTGGCCTCGAGACGGACGCCGGGCCAAAATCGTTTCAGAGTCGGTGGCCAGACCTCGCCAGGGGCCAGCCCTGGCCGCTTTCCCGTCCGATCCAGCTGACTCCTTCGGGCATCCGTGGCCCAGCACAGGAGACCGAGAATGGCGAGAAACCGCTGCGGGCCTCCCAGGGGAGCCGTGCTCGACCTCCGCCGTGTATCATGTCACCTGGGACCCCCAGGGCCATGTCTCCCCTTCCCCCGCGGGGCCAGCTTTTCATCCCGAGCCGTTTGGTTGACAGTCCTGGGGCCTGCCGTCGCATCGACATTCAGGGCGTCTCGGTGCGGGGGTGCGGGAGTCAAGACTCGCTCCCCGACCCCTCCAGGGGCGCGTTCGAGCAAGAATTCCCAGGCGGGAACGAGCGGAGGCGACGTGGAGCATAGGCCGAAGCAGGGCGAAGAACGTCCAAAGTGAATACGGCAAGTTCGTGTGGTGGCAACTTCCGCGCTGGAATCCGAGACCGCGCGGATAGTTCAACCTTGCAAGATCGCGGCTCTCCGACAGCGCAGATCGTCCGATATCGGCGGGCTCCGACCCACTGGCGGCGATCAACCTCGAACGTCCGCGCTGGGGGTCGCCGCCGAGTCGACATGGCCCGAGCCTCCTTTCTGAGCCGACATCCAGAACCCATAGGCGATTCCCAGATTTCTCGGGGTGGTATTCCGGGGAGGGGGAACTGTGGATGTGTGTTGTCGAACGAGGGTCCTCGCTCGAACGGGAGCCCCCCCTCGGAATCCGACAACCCGCGCCCATGCCCACACAGCGCCTACATCGCGCAGCGCTTCCCCATCCCTACTCCCTATAGCCGTCAGAGCTGACGTTGCCGAGCAAATTCACTATCGCAAACAAATCACCACAGGAGCCCTGGAGCCCTCTTTCTGCGCCACTTCTCGAAGCACTTCGATCTGTGAGGGGCCCAGGGCCCGACACCAGCCGAACATGCTCGCTGTGAAGAATCGCAACGCCTGGGTCTGCGGGTGGCTTGAGTGCAGGCCGATTTTTGCGTGCCAAGGTGCAATGCTGAGTGTACGGATCTTGATGTACCGTGCCGAGGGCTGTGCTGCGCTGCGCCGTGCTGAATTGCGATGTGCAATGCCGCGATTGTGCTCTGTAGCGCTGTGGATCGAGTCCTCCTTTGCATCCGAGTCCTGACCGAGCTGACCTGGACCTTAAGCTCGAGCTGCCTGAGGTCAGACCTGCCGCAGACGCTCGCTCCCGCCCCCCTCCCGCCGGGGCGCTTCTGCACTGCGGGGCCTCCCGCAGGAAGGCCGCCAGCGCCTCCGCCGGCCCAGGCCGCGGCGGGAGCGGGGGGCAACGCCGAAGGGGGGGACGCTGGCTCACGGGCAGCATCGAGCTCGGCATCGGCGATGCGTCGCCCCTGGGCCGGCGAGGCTTCGAGGAACAAGACCTGACGCAAGCATCAGCTCTTGGAGGTCCGCGAGGGCTTCTTGGATCGGCGATGGACCCCCTCCCCGGCGCGCCGAGCGCGCCAGGGATGGCGCCCGGGGGGGCTCCGGCGCCGATCCGAGAAATCCGTGCGGACCTCCGAGAGTTCCATGTCTACGTAACTCTTTGTTTCCCGGTGATGGGCATTGGATGAAGAACCATTGGATGAGGAATACTGGGTCTGGGAGCCGGTAGAATTCCAACTGTGGACTGGCCGTGGATATCACCGCCGCCCTCAAAAAGATAAGAGCTCCTCCAAGGACCGAAGCCTCCTCGGCATACTCCCTGACGCATGAGCCCCGCCGTGGCCCCCGATGGCGAAAGCGCGCGCTCCTGGGCGGGCTGGTCTATCGGGCCCCTTTTCGGCGACGCGTGGGCGATTCGGGGAGACGCGTTGCCCTCTGAGCCCTTGCCGCCCAGTGATCCTCGCTGGCTGGCTGTCGGGTCGTAGCTCGGCTCTCTGGCGGCCCGTCGAGACGATCTGGGCAACCCCCGAAGGCTCTATATATCAGCGAAGCGGAGCCGCCAGAACGCACTCCGAAGCTAGAAAACCGCCAGGAACCGAGGGAAACGTTCGACAACCCCGAGCTTCGAATCTCGAGCCTTCTTGGATCGGAGCATGGTGTTGCTGAGGGGATCCGATGGATACCCGTGGATGCAACGTAATCTGGGTGAGTGTGCTCCGCCCACCTCGCCCAACGAATTGCCCCCCGCGAGCCGCTGTTGGGCCAGACGTCACCTGCCTTGGCATCCACTGACAAGTCCCCGATCCGCTTAGCAACCCCCGATCCGGTCCCAGCCGAGTTTCCCCCTGATCGGAAACTGGAGCATATACATTACCAGTGGCGGGCGGTTTTTCAATCCCAGGACTTTTTGAGGGTCGGGGACGACGTCGGGGTGGTGTGGTGTATACTTTTTCCCAGTTTTCCTGGGGAAACAACGAAGAATGTATACACCAAGATCCCATGTGCGAGATTCAGTGTGAGGCCAGACAAAGGCGTCGGTGTATAGAGTTCGGCTCCCTACCTGAGCCCAGCATCCCCCCCAAACGTTGCCCCCGAGGGGCCCGCGGCTGGAGACCGCTTCCGTGGCCGCCGCTGGCGCCTCGCCCCCCGCCTCGGCGGCGCCCTCGCCCCCGCAGGGCGACGGCGGCCCCGCACACCGACGCGCGTCCTCCTGTGCGACGATGGGCGCGGCGCTTGGCTGCCCCGATACGCAACACGCAGCACGCAGCGTGTTGACACGGAGCTCCACGCGGAGATCGACAACGTACGCTTGGAGCACTACATTCGCCAAAACGTGGGCCGACACGCTGAGCCACCACGCGGCGTGTTGACACGGACGTGTGGCGGCGAGCACCAGGGTGTAGGGGGGAGGGGGGAATGCATCTTGGAAGGACGCTGCTTCTTAAAAGTCGCCGGGCCTACATCTATAGTCTATAGACAAGGCCCGCGCCTTCTTTTGGAGCAGGGGGGCTTCTAAGAAGCCTTACCCCCTTCCCCTACCCCCCATCTGCGCGTTGCTGATTGACATGGTCGTTTTGAACACGGCACGTACTGCGTTTCAAAGCGGGCGCATCAGGGCAGCTATGAGGTGCGGCGCGACGGGAGCCCCGACGGCCTGAAGAGGTGGGGCCAAGGCTTCCCTCCCATGGGTTTCCTTGCCAGGTCCCCCCGCGTCGCGGATAAACTCGCGACGGCAGGTTCTGGGCCACGCTCGTCCCCTGAGGGGGGGCTCATTGGGCCCTGGGGCCGTCAAGAAACGACTCGGGATGAGAAGCTGGTCCTGGGGAATGGGTCTAGACCTCTGGGGGCTCATGTTGCGGAAAAGCGACGACGTAGGAGTTCTTGGAAGTGGGGGCGTCCAAGACGGGGGTGTCCAAGGTGGGGCTCGACTCATCGCCCGATGCACGTGCGCGCCCCAGTGGGGGGGCAAGGGCCGCATTGAGGTAAGAGTAGGGGGCCATGGACTCGGGGGAGACTTCATGGCCCCCGCCACGATATCCACTCCTCCCCAAGTCATCCCCCCCCATACTGGCCGCTCCCGAGAAAAAGTGGGGTCAGGGCTTCCAGGGTTTTCTTGCCGGACACACTAATACTAGTACTGCCGTGGATGCTCTACTGTTGGAGGCGCACGTCCGACCTGACCATGTAGCACATCATCTTATGCCATACGGCCGCCCGCCAAGGTGCTTCGTACAACAAGGTGCTTCACTGCGCGCGCCGCCCCTGCGGAGGTGGCGCACACAGAATACGAACAACTACGTCTGAGTCCGACCGAGGCCACGACTCCCTTGCCAAGGACCTGCCGCCAAACGGTCCCCGCCAAGGTTTCTTCCCTGCCGCGTGCCTGCCCGGATCTCCGACGAGGTGCGTCTTCGGATCGCGGCGTGTTTCTTCGATTTCTGCCTCTGGGAGCCGCTGTTGGGACCAAGGCTTCCCTGCCATGGATTCCTTGCCAGACCCCCTCGCGTCGCGAACAAGAATACGAAACGGATCGTTTTTCTGTATGTTTCGGTCCCTGGGGGATCTTGATGGGCCCTGGCGCCATCGCAAAACGACTCGGGATGAGGGACCAGTCGCGGGGAATGGGTCGAGACCTCAGGGGGCCCACACTGCTGGGGATCTGGGTTGCCAGGTATTCCTTGCCAGGACTTCCGCGCCCGGACTGGCCTGCAGCGCGCTCGCTAGATCCCTGACAACGTTTCCGCTGGTTTGAAACATCGAACCGTTGCTGTAAGGTTCGACGTCACGATGCCTGCCTACATGAGATCGTCCTACATGGACCCGACATGTGGACGTCGCTAAGCCGTCCCAGAAGCACCCGAATCCTAAAGCCTTAAAGAAGGGGCTTGGGAACTTAGCGGAAACAGTCCCCGGGGGCTGCTTTGGAAACCCGGGGTGGGTTTAAAAACAATCCCCGGGGACTGTTCTAAATTTTCGGAATGTTGGGAGATGATGGTGGTTGTTCGCTGCGATGCCGCGACTGCGGTTTTACTGCGGCGGCGGCCGCTGCGCCCAGTAGCTGACGACACAGCCCAGCGAAATGGTCGACGGATCCGACGCACTGCCTGACGGAGCCGACGGAATGCCCGGCGGAGCCCGCGCGCTGCCGTCGGCCGCCTGCTCGCGGTCGCAAGGCCGCGACTGCGGCGTCTCAGCCACAACTGCGGCGCCCTCATCTCGCGACGACCAGGAGCCCCATCCCGCGTCCCATGACTCCCGAGAGCGCCATGTCGCATTGCCCCAGTCCTGCCAGGAACCGCTGCCTCTCGTCGCGCTGCCGCGGTGCTCCTCGTCCGCGGCGGCGCCGGCGGCGGTCGGCCCGGCCGCTACTGCGGCATCGGGGCCGAGGACCGCGCCGGCGTAAGTGGCGCTGCCGTCCTGTGCCCCGAGTGCGGCCCAGAGCTTTGCAGCTGCGGTTCCATTGCCCTGCTGGTGGTGGCCCTTGTGCTGGTGGCCCTTGCGCCGGTAGCCCATGTGCTCGCCGCCCTTCTGCTGGTCGCACTTCTGCTGGTCGCCTTCCTCCTGGTCGCCTTTGCAGTCGCCCTTCTTCCCCCCGCGTTTCTGGCTCCGCTTCGGCCGCTTGTTTCTGTGGCGACCTGCGGGATCGGTTGCGCGTGAACACCAGCACGGGGATGTGCGCTCCGCTGCGTGCCTCTCCCAGAGAACCTTCCCAGATGTCGGTTCACAGCTGTTTCTGTCGGTTTTTGAAATGGGCGCGGCGCCCGTTCTTCTAGATCCGTGCCATTCCGCGAATGCGGTTCTCGCTTGATCTGCGCCATCTTTCCGTCGAGCTCCGCGACTGCGCAGTCGGTCGCGCCAGATGGCGTCAACAAAAAGCGCAACTTGTCCCCCGGGGCAAGTTTCTTGGCAGGTATGTCTCCAACGGCTTTCCAAGCCCATTCTGGCAATCGAACGCCATGAATTCGTCGGACTTCTCTTGCGCCCAGAGCCCGCCACTGCCCTCGCGCGAGACGCCCCAGCCATTGGCGACGCGGCGGGCCCCAGACAAAACGAAGAAAGCAATCGTCATGCTGTCTGCCCTGGGCGCGCTGCCCGCGGTCTTCCAGGGGGTCCACGCGGCCGCGTCGATTGTCGGGCCGCGACTGCATTGGTTGAATATGTCAACGTGCAAATGTTGACGCCCCCCGCGCACGCTTGCATGTTCTGCCGCTGGACATACTGGACAAATGTAGCATTCGTTCAGAGTTTGTGCCCCGAAGTCCCCTTTGGCCAACTTGTCGCGTGCGCGCGCCGCCATGACATTGAACTGCGAGCCCGGGTGCGCCGCGGACTCGCCCAGGGGCGCGAGCGCGACCGTGGTCCTGAAGCATCTGTCATAGACGCCCCCTGCCTTCGTCGCCTCGTTCTCGTGGAAGGGCCTCGCGAAATCGACGTGGTCAATGGGGCCGCCGTCGCAGTCTCGAACACCTATGAGAATCGTTCCTGTTGGCTCGCAAATAGTTGCAGCGCGTTCGCTGTGCGAACGTGCGAGCGCGTCGCCCGCCGCTGCGGCTGCGCTCTCGGCTGGGTCGCGTTCCCCAAACAGCACTTCGAACTGTTCGTCGCCGCAGTCGCAGATGGCGAGGATTTGCGCGGGCTTCGCGCGTTTCTGCGAGTACTCGCACTTGCGCCGCCGGGGTTTCGCCGCCGTGCCCCCGAAGATGCGCGGGTGGAAGCCCGCCCCCCCCGAATCCTCTCCACGCCCCCCCTCGCGCTCGAGAACTTGGCCTTGCTGCGCGTCCAGCAACTGGAGAGTTCTCTGGAGGCGCGTCTCCATGTCCCAGGTTCGCTTCTTTCCCTGGCGCGCTGCCGCGGCTGCGGCCCCCGCGCCGGCCCCCCCCCGCCGCAACTGCGGCTCCGTCGCCTTCCTCGTCGGCGGCGGAGGCCGCCGAAGAGACGCTGCAGCTGCCCCCGTCTTGCGCGAAGCCGTCGGTTCCGGGCGCGGCGCCGCCGTCGTCCGCGGCCGCGGCCTCGCCGGCGCGACGGCGCCAAACTGGGCTCCGCAACCGAAGGCGCCGCTCGCAGCAGAGCGGGCGGGCGCCCGCTCGGCGGCGCCGGCCGCGGCGCAGATCGACGCGGCGAGTGCCCGCGGGGCCCCCGTCGGGCCGCCATTAGCCATCGCGCGGGGCTGGAGCAACAGCTGCTGGAGGATCAAGAAATCCCGGAGGCGGGGGGGGGAGGCGAGGATGAGGAGGGGGAGGGGGAAGACGAGGAAGGGCGATAATGCTGATGTTGCGTTTTCTCCACGCTGCTGCAAAAAAGCTGCCGCAACTGCGGTCAACTAGGCCTCCGACAGAAACGCAACAGCGGCAGCGCCTCGCCGCAACGGCAGCCGCGCAGCTCGAATTGCGCAGCGGCCCCACTTCCTCCGCGACCGCGGCCGGGGGCGGCGCTTGCCGGAACCGCCCGCGCCATCTGACCGTCAAAAGTGCTCGCTGTCTCGTTGCGCGCGGACTGCGACAGCGCCGCGCGATTCTCATACGCGGCGTCGTTGGCGACTCGTCGCGCCCACCCCTCGAGCGCGACTGGCCGCTCCACCTGGTGTTCCCGGCTCATCTCTTTGCGAGCCGCGCCCACTCGCGTCTCCGCCCCTCCGAGGGGGCGCCCGTGCCGCGAGCCGGGCGATCCAGAGCCGCCATCTTGTTTTTTCTTGGGCTTGAACTCTTCTGGCCTCCACTGCGCCAAAGCGAACTTGCTCGCTGGCGCCGCCCCCGCCGTAACCGCGGCCTCTTTGCTCGCCCTCGCGGCGGCCTCGGGTTTCCGAGTCTGCTTCTTCGGGTCTCGGATCGCCGAGGTCCTGTCGCTCGCCCCCTTCGCCAATCGCCGGCGTTTCGCCGCCTCTGCGGCTTCGCGGTCCCGCTTCGCCGTCGAGGCTCGCAGGAGGCCGTCGCCCACGCGAGACAGCTCTCGCGTGCGTTTGCGTTGCTTCCGCTGATCGTTTCTACAATTCATCGCAAACTCCTCCATGCCCACCTGCCGCGACAAAGTCTCGGCCTGCAGCGATGCCGCCGTTGCCGCCTGCTCGGCCGCGCGCGCGCCATCCGCGATCGCCTCCCCCAGTGCCGCGCGCGCGCAAGCTTGCGATCCGCATCTGCGGCCTCCTAGTCACCCCGCAGAGCCTCCTGCCAGTCCTGCTTCTCGTCGGCCTCGTCGGAGTCGCCCTGCTCGCCCTCCTCCCTGCCGTCGCCCCCCGCGCCCGCCCCCCCCCTTCTCCTCCTCGGCGTCTTCTGCATTGCTCGCGCGCAGCACTTCCTCACCCAGGTTCGCCAAGACTGCGTCTAATGCACCGTGCTTCTCGCGATCCAGGATGAGGCGGCGCCTGCGGTTGCCTGACCACCGGGGCCTGCCCCCGTTGCGTTCTGCCATGGCCTCCGCGACTGCGGCGTCAACATCCCCCAGCGGCCGCCCGCTCCTCCGCGGCCCCGACGCCCCCCTGCAGATGTGCAGACTGCCAGACTTGTCAAATGGCGCTCTGGCCCCTGTCTTCACATAAGCTTCGGCGGCGCCCACGAGGAGCTGCGCATTGCTCAGCGCTGACGACGTGTAATCGACGCACTCGTACCGCTGCAACGGCGGCACCTGTTTGCCCTCCGCCATTCGCTTCGCGAGCTCCGCGGTTTCGAGCGCGGTGCTTCGCGCGCTGATTCGCGCCCGCGTCCGCGGGCTGCGCAACTGCGGCTGCGCCCCCTTCATGGGCGATGAAGACGTCGCCGCGCGTCCAGGCGAGTCTCTGGACAACGTATGATTTGCGGGCCCCGCGGTCGTCGACCGCGAGGACGCGCCGCTGCCCCCCCCCGCCTGCGCGTCGCCAGGCCGCGCGCGCAAGTGTCGCTGCAAGAAGGAAATGGCATCTTCTGCGCGACATGGGCCCTTCTCGGCAGTCGCCGTACCCACCCAGGCACCATGGCCGCGAATGCGAGCGCGCGCCGCTGGGCTCTTCGCCGCGGCGGGCACCCCCTTGAACATCAACTCCGCTGGCGACGGGCCGCGATTGCGGATGTCCCCCTCGTCGCTCGACACCGTGAGATTCGCTGTCCACCTGGCTTGCTGCCGACGAGCGCTTCCACCAGCGGGGCGAGGCCCCCCCCTCGCAGCCAGGCGCGGCTTCACAGCAGAAGCAGCCCCGATGTGGTGAAAAGGGAACTGGCCCCACTTGAGAACGCGCGGCTCGCGCCCAAGAAGTTCCTCTGCGGCTGCGCGAACCCTGGCCACGTTGAGGATCGTCGTTTCGAAGAACGACTGGAGAAGCCATTTCGGCACCTTGCACTTGCGGTTCGGTTTTCGCAAGCTCAAACCATAGGACCGCCGCCACTTCAACCGCTACCGAGGCCGCATCTGCGGCGCCCTCGGTTTGAGTCCCTGCTTCAAGGCCTCAACGCAGCACTGCGTCGCAAAATGCCGCGCGATCGTATCGAGCCAGGCCTGGGTGTGCATTGCGAGCATCTTCGCGCGCTGCTCCGCGACTGCGGCCCGCCTCGCCGCGGCCCCCTAATCCACCGAAGATCTCGCGTGGGACCACCATTCGTACAGGGTGACTTCCGACCGTGGACGCTTCGACATGGCCCGGCCGCCGCGCGCGCGACGTCTGCCCGTAATCTGCCCCGCGACTGCGGCTCCAAACTGCTTTCTCCAAAGGAACCGCCACTTTTGACAGCGTCCGTCTGCCTCGCCTCCGCCATGCCCCGCGGCAGCGTGAACCTCGCGCAAAAGCTCTTGAGCGCGCCGCGCGATGGCAGACCATCGCCCAGCCAACCGTCACTGCGGGCATGCTTTTCGAGTGGGTGCAGAAAGTTTGGGCCCCAGCTCACAGGACCTGACCTGTGAGGCAAGCTTGGCCCAGGAGGAGGAGGAGGAGGAGGAGGAGGAGGAGGAGGAGGAGGAGGAGGAGGAGGAGGAAGAGGGGGAGGAGAACAAGGCCCTGATAGGCAAAACATAATCGTCAGAGGTGTGGTCAGGTCGGGCATGTCCTTTTACAGGGCGGACTTTGGAAGCAAACTTCAAAGTAGTCTGGAAATGATGCAAGCATCATCGGACGGGCTCGACACTTAGTCATCAAACTGTTTTTCCTATTCTCGAATAGTCCTCCTGAAGGGGGACACGCCCGACGAAACGGTATGGGAAGGCCACCTCCGGAGACGGGCACTGTTTCGAGCGCAGGCCGCAGGAGGGCGCTCCGAGGCCCGGCCGCGGGGGTCGCTTCTTGTGCGCTGGGCTCCGGCGGGGCAGGGTCTTCGGCGAAGTGGGCGAGCAGCCCCGCGAGGAACTCGTCGGCGAGGGCCCACTGCACGACCTCCTCTCGGGGAGGCCGGGCTCGCTGCCATCGTCGGTCATGGTCGGTGTCGTTGTCGCTGTTGTCCTCGTCGGTGTCGTCGCAGCTGTTCTCGTCGTCGTCGTCGTCGCCGCCGTCGTCCCCAGACCCCCCCTCGCGTCGTGAAACAATCACGACGGGAGGTCTTTCGATGTTTTCGGCCTCTGGGGGCCCTCGCCGGGCCTCGGGGTCGTCAGCACCACGACTCAGGATGAGAAAACGGCCCCAGGGAAGGGGTCCAGAACTCTGAGGGTACACGTTGTGAGGAAAAGACATCGGGGGTCTGGGTCGTCGGATACTCAATGTTGCCGTGTTTGTCGTCGTCGTCGTCATCGGCGTCGTGGTCGCCGTCTTTGATGCCGAATCGCTTCTGAAGGTTACGAGTGAATTATGGAAACGGCTCCAGGCGCTTTCGCATCGACGCCGGGCGCATCTCTCCTGACCGCGAGGCTCCCGTTCGAGCGCGCGCTGGATTCCAAAGCCCAGCTGTTACTACCCCAAACCATTTTGCTTCGAGCGAGCCCCACCGAAAGTTTCTGCGTTTGCTCCCAACGGTGCGCACGTCGCGTTTGATATGTTGTAGAATGCTGCGAGCTTTAATGCTGTGCCTGTTTTGCCATGGCATGTTCTGCTATGGTATGTTGTGTCATGGAATGTCACGCCACGCTGTGCTCTGTTATGGTGCGTTATGCTATTCAATGTGGTGTTATGTTCGGTTATGTTCATAGCTTACGTTATTATGGTATGTTCATGTCTGCTACGATGTCACATGGTATGTCGTGCTCTGTCATGCTATGAATCCTCAACTGTGCTACGGTGCTGTCATATCATATGAGCTGTGATGATGTCTTATGCTGTGGTGTGCTGTGTCATGGTATGCTATGGTATGTCATGCGATGACAGCGCATGGTATGATATGTTATGATATGGACGCTCCGGTCTGTCGTAGCACGCTGTGTTGCCATCTGGTGTGTTATGATATGATATGGTATGCAATGTGAGGCCGTGACACGTTCTGGTATGGTATGTTCAGTTCTGAGGTGTGTTATGACGGTCTGCTTGCTTCGTTATGGTTTGGAATGCTCTGTGCTGTGATGTAGTGTTATGGTATGCGCTGCGCTGCCATGGCGTGTTATGTTACACTAGTTTCTGACATGATATGCCATGCTATGCTCAGATATGTGCTGTTAGGTGGAGTGGTAGTATGCGTTGTTCTGTCATATCGTATAGTGTTCCGCTTTACTATGCTCTACTGTGTCATAATACCGCTCTGGCATGATATGATTTGTCGGCGCAGGGCGGGACACTCGGGGACACTAGGGGGCCTGGGGATCTGGCGGCCGCGGTATGCAGAGTGGCGCAAGGCGGGACACTTGGGGACACGTGCGGGACCTGGGGATCTGACGGCCGTGGTATGCAGGGTGGGCGAGTCGGTGCAAGGCGGGACACTCGGGGACATTCGAGAGATATGGGGATCTGGCGGTCGCGGTATGCATAGAAGCGCGAGGGGGGATACTAGGGGACACTCGGGAAACCTGGGGATCTAGCGGCCGCGGTATGCAGAGTGGCGCGAGGCGGGACTCTCGGGGACACGTTTTTAAGCCAGCGCTCGTGGACCATCTGGCAGTGTCACACCCCAGGGCCCAGTCAGGACTCACGAGCGCAGGTCCCTGGCGCGCTCCTCGAGCCGCGCCTGAGTGGCGGCGAAAACCTTCAGCGCCGCTTTCCGCTCGCCGAGAGGGCACTCCGCCTTGAAGAACACAACGGCCACCTCCATGAGGGCAAACCCGTCGCTGGGATCTTGCAGAAGGCCCACGGCTGCCTCGGAGGCTATCTCGGCGATGAAGCGCATTTGGCGTTCAGCCGCCAGCCGCCGCGCTTCGGCCCAATGACGCAGCGGTGGGCACGGGTACACGCCGACCGGGCTGGCGGCAGGGCCCAGCGGACCCGGAGGCGGCCTGTCGCCCAGCTCGGCGTCGAAGTAGCGGCCCGCCTTGGGGTATAGAACCCGGGGGGGGGGTAGCATACCCTAAGCCCTACCCAAGGCCCTAGGGCAGCCTAGGGTAGGCCCTACCCAAGGCCCTAGGGTAGCCTAGGCTAGGCCCTACCCAAGGCCCCAGGGTAGACCAAGGGTAGGCCCTACCCAGGGCCCTTGGGTAGACCTAGGGTAGGCCCTACTCAAGGCCCTAGGGGGCAGGCCTAGGGTAGGCCTACGGGGTAGGCCTACGGGGTTGGCCTAGAGGTAGGCCTAGGGATAGGCCTAGGGTAGGCTTAGGGTTAGGCCTAGGGTAGGCCTTGGGGGTAGGCCTTGGGGGTCGACCTTGGGGGCAGGCCTTGGGGGTAGGCCTAGAGGTAGACCTAGGGTAGGCCTAGGGGGTAGGCCTAGGGGTAGGCCTAGGGTAGCCCTAGGGGGGAGGCCCAGGGGTAGGCCTAGGGTAGGCCTAGGGTAGGCCTAAGGGGTAGGCCTAGGGGTAGGCCTATGGTAGGCCTGGGGGGTAGGCCTAGGGGTAGGCCTAGGGGTAGGCCTATGGTAGGCCTAGGAGGTAGGCCTAGGGGTAGACCTAGGGAGGCCAACCCCAAAGGCGTCGCAACCTGGTATCAATTTTTGGCGGCCCCGGGGTTCGAAAGCGGCATCCAAGGACCGAAAGCGACAGAAAACCTCCTCAGACCCTGATCTTCGGACGACGACGACGACGTCGACGACGACGGGTCGGGACGGGACGGGTCGGGTCGGGCAGACCCTAACGGGCGGGTCGGGTCGGGCCGGCGGGGCATGAAAGTGTGATGCATGTGCAAGGAGACACGCGAGAACCCTAACGGGTCGGGACAGGCCGGGACGGGTCGGGTCGGGCGGACCCTAACGGGCGGGTCGGGTCGGGTCGGGTCGGACCCTAACGGGCGGGTCGGGTCGGGTCGGCGAGACATTAGAGTATGATGCATGTGCGAGTAGATACGCGCGAACCCTAACGGGTCGGGTCGGGACGGGACCGGTCGGGTCGGGCGGACCCTAAGGGGCGGGACGGGTCGGGTCGGGACGGACCCTAACGGGGGGGTCGGGTCGGGCCGGCGGGGCATTCAAATAGGATGCGTGTGCAAGTAGACACGCGAGAACCCTAACGGGTCGGAACGGGCCGGGACGGGTCGGGGCGGGCGGACCCTAACGGGCGTGTCGGGTCGGGTCGGGTCGGACCCTGACGGGCGGGTCGGGTCGGGTCGGCGGGACATTAATGTATGTTGCATGTGCGAGTGGACATGCGAGAACCCTAACAGGTCGGGACGGATCGGGACGGGTCGGGTAGGGCGGACCCTAACGGGACGGGTCGGGACGGGTCGGGTCGGGTCGGACCCTGACGGGCGGGTCGGGTCGGGACGGGTCGGACCCTGACGGGCGGGTCGGGTCGGGTCGGCAGGACATCAAAGTATGATGCATGTGCAAGTGGACACGCGAGAACCCTAACGGGTCGGGTCGGGACGGGGCCGGTCGGGCCGGGTGGACCCTAACGGGGGGGCCGGGTAAACCTAGGGTAAGCCCTGGGGGGTGGGCCTAGGGGTAGACCTAGGGTAGGCCTAGGGTCTAGGGGTAGGCCTAGGGGGTAGGCCTAGGGTAGGCCTAGGGGGTAAGCCCAGGCAGTAGGCCTATAGGTAGGCCTAGGGTGGGCCCAGGAGTAGGCCTAGGGTAGGCCTAGGGGGAAGGCCTAGGGGTAGGCCTAGGGTAAGCCTTGGGGGTAGGCCTAGGGGGGCCTAGGGGTAGGCCTAGGGTAAGCTGGGAGGTAAGCCTAGGGGGTAGGCCTAGGCCTAGGGAGTAGACCTAGGGGTAGACCTAGGAAAGGCCTTGGGGGTAGGCCTAGGGGTAGACCTAGGGTAGGCCTAGGGGTAGGCCTAGGGGTCAAGCTAGCCAGCTCGAGCGAGTCAAGCATGGC
>CAUYUJ010016540.1:122500-127500 GCA_963575745.1 Prorocentrum cordatum | reverse complement strand
TCGCACCGTCGGCGACAAGGCAGGCCATGCTGAGATGAAAAAAACGAAGACGTTGTATTGATTGTTTACAGTCAGGATGGGCGGGCCCAGATTGACTCCCGCGCGCGATGTGCGCCGCGTCCCATTCCTGCCACGCTCTTCGCATCGTCGACGACAAGAAAGACGATGTTGAGAAGAAAAACGGCCACTTTGTATTGATTTTTCACAGTCCGGATGGGAGGTCCCGGATTGTGTCGCTATCGGCCGGAATACGACGTAGGTGGGGGTATATTCCAATAAGGAGCAAGGATAGGCCTGGGGTAGGTCTAGGGGGTAGGCCTAGGGTAGGCCTTGTGGGTAGGCCTTCGGGGTAGGCCTAGGGGGACCTAGGGCATAGGGCCTAGGGGAAGGCCTAGGGTAGGCTTACCATCCGGGTTCTAGATGCCTAGGGCAGGCCTAGGGGGTTGGCCTAGGAGTGAGCCTAGGGTAAGCCTAGGGGGTAAGCCTAGAGGTAGGCCTAGGGAAGGCCTAGGGGATAGGGTCTAGGGGTAGGCCTAGGGGGTAAGCCTAGGGGTAGACCTATGGTAGGCCTAGGGGTTGGCCTAGGGTAGGCCTAGGGGGTAGGCCCAGGGGGAAGCCTACGGTAGGCCTAGGGGGTAAGCCTAGGGGTGGACCTATGGTAGGCCTAGGGGGTAGGCCTAGGGGAAGGCCTAGTGTAGGCCTAGGGGGTAGGGTCTAAGGGTAGGCCTAGGGTAGGCCCAGGGGGTAAGCCTAGGGGAAGACCTACAGGGGTAGGCCTAAGGTAGGCCCAGGGGGTAGGCCTAGGGGTAGACCTAGGGAAGGCCTAGGGGGTAGGCCAAGGGGTAGGCCTAGTGTAGGCCTAGGGGGTAGGCCTAGGGGTAGGTCTAAGGTAGGCCTACCCTCCAGGTTCTATATGCGCCTTGGCGAGGAGCGCCACCAGCGCGGGGCACCGAGCAAGGGCCGAGGGGTCCTGGGCGAGCTCGCGGCCGACGAAGGCCTGCAGCACCGCCCGCGACCTACTCGTGATCAGCCTCACCGGAGCGGCGAGCCCCAGGAGCTCCAGGTCGCGCGCCGCGGCGGCGGCATCCAGCTGCGCCGAGGCATCGCCGCTCGCCTTGCAGCGCGCCTGCAGCTGCTCAACCGTCTCCGCGCAGCCCGGGTCCAAGCCCCGCAGCGCCATGGACGCGCGCGCCAGGCGGGACACCGCCTCCGCGCCCTCGTGCCAGTCGCTCACCTCGCGAAGCCAGAAGCCCTGCCGGAGGTGGTCAGGCTTCACCCTGCCGCGGCCCGGGATCGTGAAGGTCCCGCCGGACACCGCCAGCGCCACCGCCCGCTCCCTCGCCTCGAGCCCATCGCGCCACAGGCGCGCCGCCTCGTCGGAGCACTCGCGCGCGGCCAGGACGCGGGGCTCCTCCGGCGGGCTGCGCGCCGCCGCCAGCGGCTTCGCGAGGGCGATGGCGCGGTCGATGCGGCCCTTCCTGACCGCGGCGATCAGCTCCGCGGCCGCCGCTGGCGCGGGGGAGCTGGCCACCGCCTTCCGGACTGCGGCGACCAGCTCCCCAGCCGCCATCGACGCGAGCCCCGCGCGCTCGGGGCCCGCCACGTGGGGCGAGGGGGGCTCGGCGTGCCTTGAGCCAGAATGGCTACGGAGGTTTTCGAGGACACTCGGGGGACCTTGGGATCTGGCGGCCACGGCATGCAGAGTGGCGCGAGGCGGGATTCTCGGGGACACTCGGGGGACCGTGGGATCTGCCGACCGCGATGTGCAAGGTATGCAGAGTCGCGTGGGGCGGGATTCTCGGGGACACTAGGCCTGGGGATCTGGCGGCCGCGGTATGCAGAGTGGCGCGAGGCGGGACACTCGGGGACACTTGGGGGACCTGAGGACCTGGGGATCCGGTCGGGAGGTCTGCTCTTAAAAGCTAACGACCCCAACCTCTCGGGTGGGGAACTATGGCGACAACAGCTCGCGATCGACACTTCCCCACAGTTTACCTGAGGACGCCGCGGCCAGAAACGTCCTCACATTCAGGAGTGGCGCTCCAGCACGACACGCCCTCGCAACTTACTCTAACTGGTGAAGTCCCGATACTTCCCGACAGCTTACTCAGAGAAGCCATGGACAGAGACGTTGTCCTTACTCTCCAGTGGCGCTGGCGGCCGAACACTTCCTCACAATGGTCCACAAGAAGCGCGCTTTCGTCGCCTACGCGACGGCTGCCTGAGCCTTCCTTCTGCGACGGACCCACCACCCCATTCCTGGCTTCTTCCCTCCTTCCATTCTTCCCCCTTCTATCACTCCTCCCTTTTCTCAATTTGGTGTAGGAGAGTTCTGTGTTATCTTGCTTTCTCTTACCTCGTCGGGGGTGGCCTTTGAGATAGCAAGATTAAGCGACCCCCCTAGCAAGGGGTACGTTCATATCCTTGTAGAGCTAAAACTTACAAAACATGATTGCCACCCAAGCGAGTTAGAGCGAACGATCTTCAAATGATCGTCCTTGTCGTCGCCGTCGTTTTTCTTGTCGTCATCGTCGTCGTCGTCGTTGTCGACATCGTCCTCGTCGTCCTCGCTGCTGTCGCTGTGCTTCTCATACGTCTCGTCGTCGTCCATCTGGGTTGGGGTCCTCGTCGTCGTCCTCTTCGGTGAGGGTCACATGGCAAGGCTTAAGAATTCCCCCCTTCCGCGCCGATGTGGCTGGGGAGGGACGGCGACGACGACGACGACGGCGACGAAGGCGGCCAGACCTGGCCCGATGTACCTCCAGGATGAAGCCGACAGGCCTCGGACGAAGCCAGCCAGATGTCAGTTGCATGGCTGGCCGGCTAATTACTAGAAGGGCCAGGAGGCCCAAGAAGAGCCAAGCAGACACAGCCGGAGGCTAGCAGAGCAGCCGAAGAGACAAAGCGCCGACGCATCTCGCCGTCTTCTGTGACTGTGTGCCTCTGGAGGGCACGGGCCACACCCGCCGCGGGCGGCATGCAGAGCACGATGGCCACACCAGACCTCGGACGGCGCGAGCTTTCTCGGGTGCGAGACCCTGGGCCTGTCGGCTCCGACGCCTCAGAAAGGCGATTGAATGCCAGCGGGTCTGTGCAGCCTCGGCGGGCTCTGCTGGGGCGACGGTCAGGGGTGGCTCCTTCCAATCGCACGGCCTCGCGGTGTCTCCAACGGCCTCTCTTTGAATCTGGGAGCTGGTCCCTGGCCCCAGACCGTTTCCTGATGGGCCCAGGTGTGCCCGGAGCTCGGGGGAAACCGGGCGGCCCGATCTGCCCGTGACCGAAAACCAGTGAGCCTGCCTTGAGGGTGAAACAGAAGGGCTCTGCGGGAAACGTGCCTGGGCCTTCCAAGCTTCCCCCAAGACCGGCTACCCATCCCGAGCCCGACTGCCCCATGGGGCACGAGGAACGGCGAGAGCCCTCCTCCGGGCCCCGTCCCTCCAGGACCCCCTGCCTCTGACACCCGCCGACCTGTGTGCGTGTGTGTGTGTGTGGTTGGTGTGTGCGTGTGTGTGCGTGCTCAATCCGCGCAGGGTCGTTTCTCACGCTGAGTCCGTTTCTGATAGCCCTGGGGGCCCCACGACGGGCCCGTCGAACCGACAAGGGGGACGGTACACCGAGACTGAACGAGGCCGCCTCGACGGAAATCTGGGGAACACGGGTCATGGACCCTGGGAACTGTCCCCACAGGACTAGCTTTCCATCCTGAGCCGTTCTCTGACGGTCCCGGGGCCCGTGGAGGGCCCGGCAGAAAATCTCAGGATCCGGTTGCTTCACGGCGATGGTCTGGAGGTCAGGAGATTAGCGCCAGCACCGACAGAGGGGGATGCATCCAACGGGACAAAATGATCCTAGATTTTGGCGCTGGAGTTGGTATTTCGTCAACCCAGGAAGCCCGAGCCGTCGCCAAGATGGGGATCATCTCCCCTCGCTGGAGGAAAGATGGGGCGTCGGGTTGCGCACGGACAGCCCTCCAAGGTAGCCCAGTCTGGCCTCAGCAGGCCCCCCGAGGAGTCCCAGCTGGCCTGAATAAGCTCCCCTGGTCCCCTAGTAACCCGAACCTGTCTTATCACCTCAGCCCTGGGACCCGAGCTCCCCAAGGGCGCCGCTGGACGCGGCGCCGGGGTGTTGAGACCGCCACGGACTGCTCGGGGGGCCTGTTGAGGCCAGCTGGGACTACTCTGGGGGGCTGCTGAGGCCAGCCAGGACTACCTGGGGGTGTTGTCTGTGCGCAGCCCGAAGCCTCCCACCTTGAGAACACCAGTAAACGGGGTAAACATGAGCCTACGGAGCTGCGCGCGGATTTCCTGGATCCGCGCTGGACCTCCCTCCCTGGCGCGCGGAGCGCGCCATGGGCGGCGCCGGAGGCGCTGCTAAGGGGGCCCAGCGCCGATCCAAGAAACCCGCGCGGAGCTCGGAAGGCTTATGTTTATGATGTTTGTTGTATTATGTGTCTTCTTCTTCGGATCTTGGTGTTGGTGCTACGTTCCAGAAGGGGAGCAAACAATGGCATAAACATAGCACCTCGGAGGGCCACGCGGATTCCTCGGATCGGCGCTGGGGCCCCCCTGGCGGCACCTCCGGCGCCGATCCGCGAGATCCGGGCGGACCTCCAAGCACTTCTATTTCTGTCACTGTTTGATACCCGATCCAGGCCTCTGGCTAATGGAATACCAGCGTGAAAGAAATGGGTCCTGAGGGAAACGGGTCCTGGACCCTGGGGCCTCCCCCAAGGACCAATGCTTTACCCTGAGTCGTTTCCTGACAGTCCCGGGGCCCCTGGACGGCCCTGGGAGGCCCAAAACAACGAACAACCTCAGGACCCGCTTCCCTCGGGAACCGTTTCCTTCATGCCGACCTTCCTGGCCCCCGTCGCGAACGCGCGCCCCAGATCTGCTGGAGAGGCACTAGGGCTCTCTCTCTCTCTCTTTATCTCTCTTTCTTCCCCTGTTGTGTGTTTTTCTCTCTCTCTCTCTCTATCCCTGTTTATGTATATGCATATG
>CAUYUJ010016540.1:115000-120000 GCA_963575745.1 Prorocentrum cordatum | reverse complement strand
CTTCTCCTCCTCCTCATCATCATCTTCCCCTCTCTTCGGATATTAAGAGCCAGTGGAGAAGGAGCCCCCGACGCCGTGGAGCACCGTTTCACTGACCCCTAGCCCCAGCAGCGTATCCTGGGCCGCGCTGGCCGATTTACCCCCCAAGATGGGGACATCCGCCACAGTGCCGCTGGGCACGGAGTAGGCGTGTCCTCGGGTCCTGGGCCCAATCCTCTAAGCCTCAACCCTCACATTTGAGGAGTTTTTAGAAGGGCCAGGACCTCAAATTCCGAAATCTCTTGTGGCTTCCCGCGTGTCCCCTGGGGCTTCAGGAAGTGGCGGCGCGTGAACTTCTCGTGCCCAAGAGGGCCCAAAGACGGGCAAAGATGGCCCAAGCGGCCTCCAAGATGACCCAAGAGTGTCCCGAGACGCCCAAAGATCGGCCCAAGACGCCTAAGATGGCCCAAGAGGCGTCCAAGACGATCCAAGAGGCCCCCCAAGAGGGCCCCGAAAGGCAAACATCATTGATTGTCGATCGATGTTTGAAGGATTCGGGCGTTTCGCCGTTTCGGCCTCCCGACGCTCCAAGACGCCCCAAGAGGCCCCCAAGACCGCCCCCAAACAGCCCAAGAGACCTCCAAGAGGGCCCCAAGACGGCCTAAGAGCGCCCACAGACGGCCCCAAAAAGGGGCCCAAGAGAAGGACCGCGATCCGAAAATCCAAGCCGTCCAAGAGGCCCCAAGAGGCGCCCAGGAGGCTCCAAGAGGAGGCCCACACAGGCCCACAAGAGGCCCATATTGGGCCCCAATATGCCCCCAAACGACCCCAAAGAGGCATCCAAACTGCCTCCACGAGATCCCGACGGTGGCGGGACGGGCCGAAGGCCATTTGATATAGGCCTTTTCCTTTGGGTTTCGAAGGGTATATCCTCAGCCCGGGTGCTGAGATGGTGGGGGCCTGGATGGGGATGGAGATGGGGATAGGGGTCGGTCAAACAACGCTGAGACAAAGAACAAGTGGAGACGGGCCCCCCGACGCCGTCATTTTCTCAAAGCGTTCCACGGCAGATGATCAAACGTTGCACGCTTGAAGTGGCCTGGCAAAGCGGAAATGCCACAGACCCAATGCGGCTGGTTTTTCATACTTCTCCTCGTCGACGACTTGTTGGTTTCACGGAATACCTCGCGGATTGTGCCTCGTGGTTTTCTCACAACGTGAACCCCCGAAGTCTCGACCCGTTCCCTGGGACTGGCGTTCGACCGTTCCCCGGGACCCCATCCCCGTTTTCCGTTCCCCGTTCGGTCGCGATCGGTAGCGACCGATCCGCACTCCAAATCGGTCGCGGCCGTTCTGGGAATCGGTCGCGATTGGTAGCGACCGATCGGCACTCCGAATGGGTCGCGATCGATCGCGACCGACTCCAAAGTCGGCCGCGACCCATTTTGAAGCAAATCGGTCGCGACCGATACTGGGTTTGAAGCAAAGCTGATAGTGACCGACCTCGTCGGTCGCGACTGGAAAACTCTGGCATCCGATGATCCGGGCGCAACAGGCCTCGGGGATGAGCCCCTGATCTCCGACGATGTGATTCTTCTGCAATCCCAGCGTTTCTCCTAAGACTTCGGCGCGTGATCGGGCCGCTGGGCCATCAGAAACGTCTTTTGGCCCCGCCGCGCTGGCGGTCGTTGGCACGTTCGAGTCGCCCGCGGGCCGCGCTATGGGCACACGAGGGCCATCCGAAACACAGTCTGGGTGAGAAAAACTGCCCCCGAGGAGGCCGTCGAGACCACTGGGGCCGCGGAGAGAAAACACCACACCGGCGGATGTCAGGGCTCGCGCCCCGAAGAAATCTCGCCGCAAAATGTTGGCCTGCCGTCGGCCATCATGACGGGGTCGGGCCCGGCCCCGGGGCCGTCGAGAAGCTGCCAGGGATGAAAGGCCGGTCCCCGCGAAGGGGGTCCAGACCTCTAGGGGCCCACGCTGCGGCGAAAGGCACGGCCTTTGTGATGTAACACCACCACCGTGCACCGCCAGACACCATCTTGGCTGAGGCCGAGAGATTCCTCGCCAAGGCATGGTGGTGGTGGCAGTGCACAGGTGCCCTCTGCGGAGCCTGGAGCAGCATCGCCAAGTCCGCGGGGGAGAGTGAGCCCGCGCCCGACCAGTCGAACATCGCGGAGAGGCGCAGAAGCCTCTCTCTCTCTCTCTCTCTCGCTCCCCAGTAGGAAGCGAGAACAGCATCGTGAAACTGGGAAATTGGCTGATTCTGATATCGATGAACAAATTTCCAGACAAGTGGATGGTGATATCGGCTGATCGATTGATACTAGCATCGGTAGAACGACAGCCTTGCCGATAAGTGTTGAGACCGGTTCCTATGAACAACTAGTTACGGAGACCGATACATAGACGGTTCAACGTTTCTACCAAGCACATCGAATATGTGTATATCGGATATAGGGGACAGACGGATAGCAGTACCAGAACGTATGTTCTACATGTACATACGTGTATAGTCATGAATAACGGTACCAGCAAGGACATCGTGATACCGATTGGCTCCTAGATCGTTCGGTATCAAATAAGGCGTGTATCCGTTTGAGAAAACAGATAGCACAGCATATTCGTGTATACTGGGGCACAGGCGCAGTCATACATTCACCCTCAACGATACAACTGTTAGCCGTGTAGATATGCATGTGCTGCCTAAACCTAGATACATTCGCAGCTCGTCAGACATATGGTGTGCATGTTGATACATGTATAAATATACATCCATGGAAATGTATATTTATATTGATATAGATGTAGTCTACGGGGTGCTTGTTCGCCAGACACTAGCGTCAACAGGTGGACAGAGAATAGGGTGGATCTGTAGTTCATGTATATATATATATATACACATGTGCTTGTACATCGAATACAACCAATATTGATAATGAGGTCGGCACACAGAAGGCGATACCGACAAAACGATACTGTCGACTGACGCTGGGCTCGATATACGCATGGGTAAGTGATATCGGCAAGGATCTACATTGATACGTTGGTGGTGGAATCGTTGCATGCATGATTCGGCTGGTAAAGGCAACATGGATGTCGATATGATCCCATCGAAACCGCTAGATCGATCAATCACGAACTTGATACCAAACAGAAGGCTGCACCCACACCCCCGCAGCATTCTCATCACCCAGGCATGTGTTGTACATGTATAGTACAAGATGAAAGCTGCTTTCCAGGGACTGGGATATGTTTTAACTGCGAGGCTCAACGCCAGATCATTTGGGAACAACTAAGTGAGAGCAGGGTGGCAAGCGGGAAGAACGCTTGATCACAAACACCTACATACGGTGGCCGGCTTCCAAGACGGATTGCTATACAAACCCGTCTGGAACACTGCGCTGCATCCTCACCCCGAGAGCCATGGACATTACCCAAACCACGCGTGTACTTAGGGGAACTGATCAAACAAAGTATGGGGTCGGCTTGTGTCGGGGATTCAGTCTTCTGCTCCGCCAATTGGACCAGGCGGACAGCGACGATGACGGCGACGACGACTACGACGACGACGAGGGGGCGGAGGTCCAGCACCCCCATCCGTCCTACCGTCCCAAGCCAAGAGCAAGGGCAGACGGGAGAATCGCATCGGAGTCACATTGGAGCCATATTGGCACAATCTTGGGGTCAACTAGGGTGGAAGGGGCCATCGTGGGGCAATCTCGATGTCGACTCGGGCTCATGGGGTCGCCCCGGGGCCACCTCGGAGTAAAATCGGGGCCTCGCGATAGCCTTAGTTCAGTCGGAGGACAATGGGTTCGTCTCGGGGCCGCAGGGTCGCTCTGGGGTCATACTGGGGCCATTGCTTAGCAGGGGTGGGCATCTTGGGGCGACACGGGTAATCTTGTGATCCTTTCAAAACCCTTCCGGGTCCATCTTGGAATCATCTTTCTGTTGCTGCTTCTCTCGTTGCTGTTGCTGGAGATGTTGCTGTTGCTGCTGGCGTTGATGCTGCTGGTGCTGCCTGGGCTGCCCACCGCGGTGCCTGGCGTTGTTGCTGCTGCGTGTGCCGTCCCAGACCTCCGGCGGCTCGGCGGGTCGAGTTGCTTGTCTTGCGTTCAAGCTTGTGTTAAAGTTCGGGCCGTCTTGGGGCCATTGGGGGGTCCTCTTGGGGCCCTCCTGGGACCTCTTGCGGCCCCGCGGGAGCCCTCCGAGGGCTCTGAGAGGTCTCCAAGGGGGCCCGAAATCCAACACACACACACATACACACACACATTTGATACAGACCGCCTCCTTGTTGGAGAGCGCCTTGTGTTAACCTTGTGTTAACATTCAGGCCCTCTTGGTGCCATCTTGGGGCTCTCTCGGGGCCCTCCTGGGCCCTCTTAGGGCCCTACGCGAGCCCTTTGAGGGCCCTGAGAGGCCTCCAAGATGGCCCGACAATTTACACCCATTTGATACAAACCGCCTCCATATTGGAGAGCGCCTTGTGCTAAATTTGTGTTAGAAATCGGGCTCTCTTGGTGCCATCTCGTGGCCCTCTTTTCGCCCTGCGGGAGCCCTCCGAAGGCCCTGAGATGCCTCCAAGCTGGCACGACAATTAACACGCATTTAAAACAAAGAGCCTCCATCTCGGAGGGCACCTTGTGTTAACTGTGTGTTCAATGTCGGACCCCCGTGGTGCCATCTTGGAGCCCTCCTGGGCCCCGAAAAGCTCCAGACGATGTCCAAGAGGGCATCAAGTCGCCCAAATATCGATCCAAGATGCCCAAGATGGCATCAAGACGGCCCACGCGGGCCCCAAGACCACCTATTCGTTTTCGCAACGATCTGCGTGACTTCGCCCTCGCAGGGCGAGCTTGCATTGAAAAACACAAGCGCTTCCATGAACAAGAACCACGTGCAAAAATACCACCTGAATGGCCCACAAGTGCACAACCCTCCCTCTTTACCTCTACATGCATGCCACGTCATCTCCCTCTCCCTCGCCCTCCCTCCCTCCCCCTCTCCCTATATGT
>CAUYUJ010016540.1:67500-105000 GCA_963575745.1 Prorocentrum cordatum | reverse complement strand
CTCCTGCTCCTGCTCCTGCTCCTGCTCCTCCTCATCCTCCCCGAAGCGCCCCCGCGCCGCGCACAGGCCCGAGGCCTGGACGGTGCCAAGGGCCCAAATCTCTGACGACCTGTGTTTTTTTCGAGCCCGCGATTTTCGTACATTTCGGCCCCATGGGGTCCGTTCTTGAGCCCCGCGACCATCACAATCGACGGCGGGCGAGGGTGGTAACAGAGATGGGGCGGGCCTTCTCAGAAGTCCCCCGGCCGTCTGAGAAGGTTTCTAAGCCTTCCCAGGAGAAACAAACATCCTCTCAGAAGGGGCGAGGGCTTGTGAGAAGTCCCGCCGCCTTCTGAGAAGGCCTTCTCCTTCTCATTCTCCCCCCTTGCTCGCCGCCAATACAGATACAAAAGGATGTGGACCGACAAACTGCTCCAGAGCCAGGGACTGACAAGGCCATGCTGTCGGATAACTGAGCAGGCCTACAGCGGGGTCGCGTCGTGACGGCCTAGGCTGTGGTCTCTGGTTGTTCTGAGAATCGCTGGAAGCTTTTTTCTGCGTTCGCTTGCAATGTTTCGCTCTTGGCTCAACCAGAACGTCTGCAAGACGGCACCCCGTAACGTGGGCGTCAGGCAGGCGGCATTGTGACATCTAAAAGCGTGTGCAAAGCACGATAACAACGTGAAGAACACTGGCAAGCGGGCCACTGGCACATCGCGGACCTGAAAAGGTAACAAACTGGCGCCCGAAACACATCAAATAATAGACGTTGAAACAAGAGGACAAAACCCTCGACGATTTGAATCATATTTAAGGGCACATCCGCCCGGGTGGTCTCCCTGGCCCGTTTTACGAGCCGCGCTCAGCGGCGGCGACGAGAACCTCCAGACACGCCCGAAGGCATCCAACACGACGTCGTCCACGGCAACCCTGATGCACGCCGTCGAGTCCACTGGCCGTACAGCGGGTTCGCGCCGCGATAACGTCGATCTGGGTTCCTGACACTGCATTGGTCGTTCGACTCTGGAGCGATCGCGGCTTTCTGGCAGCGGAGGTCGTCCGATGACGGCTTGTTCTGGCCGCAGGCGACGTCCAACCTTGACCGAGCGCGCAGGGAAAGTTCGACGCCAGCGGTGTTCAGGGTGGCTTGGGGTGGACGAATTGGCTCGGCCATCTTCTCCCCTCGCCCTCGCCTGATCCTTGGCATTCTCGAGAACTTCCTCTTGCCCTCCTCCTCGAGGACCACTTTGAATTTGGACGAGTCTCGATGTCACCTAGGCCCTTCTTTGCGCTTCCCCCCTGGCGCACCGAGGTGCCGCTTCGGCGCTACTCTGGCGCGCCTCGTGTAACCTGGTCCTCTCCTGGCGCTGCTCGTAAAAAAACCTGGGCCAACAAGTGGCTTGGTTCCTTATCTGAGGCTCCTTCTGTCAGGATCGAGGGGGAGAGCAACGCCACCGAGTCAAGACGAAGCCAGGACGAGGTAGAAATCGGGCGAAGATACATCGGGAAGCTCTGAGATCTGCCGGTTCTGGAAGATGCCTCGGGCGCCGTGGCCTTCCCAGAGCGTTCCACAACGCTCCGGAACGGGTTTGTCCTCGCCCCGGTCCCGTCCGAGAGAAACCATCGGGTGGCAGGGGGCCGACCCCTGGGCGGTGGCACTCGAGCAACGTCACCCAAGACCGGACGTCGCTCGGGCGTGCCACCGCCCAGGTGTGGGTGCCCCCCCCCGATGGGTTCTCGGTGGCGGTGATGTTTTGCTGCTTCTCTGATTCTGGCAAACACGGATTTGAAGGGGCCTTGGGACACACTCATACATAGACACAGATAGTCGGATTCCCCATATTTCAAAATATTTTGTGGGTTTCTGGCTTTCCCTTTCTTCCCATGTTTTTCCATATTTCCTGGGAATCGAGGATTCATCGTGTCGGTGTGTTCTCTCCCCTCCTGAGCTTAGGGCTCAGGCCCAGGGCTTTCTTTGTCCGTCGGGCCGTTGGCCCAAGACCAGAGTGGGTGACGAGCAGGGCGAGGCGCTTCGCCTGAGACATCCTCACACCATGGGAATGTTGCGGCGACCGACGCAGGCTCTTCAAAATGTGGCTTCCGCCTCACACACACACACACACACACACACACACACTGGGGACTTTGCGACCGACGCAGGCTCTTCAAAATGTGGCTTCCGCCCGAGACATCCTCAGGAAAATGACACGTCTGAGACCCGGCGTCTGATGTCCAACGTGGTGTCGGCAGGGACGTCACGCCTGAGACATCCTCACAAAACTGGGATGAGCGAGGGGTTGTTGGAGCGACGCCTGCTCTCAAAATGGAGGCTGTCTCTTGAGACATCCTCAGGAAAATTAAATGTTGCAGATCGCCCGTCGGGTATCCGCTATGGTGTGTAGGGGGGGGGGGGGGGCGTCTCGCTTGAGACACACTCACAAGGAATGCTGGACCGGACAATACTTGCTCGGACCCCATCTGGGGAGCCCAGACCGAGGCCCGCTCGGGACTCGGAGCGCACCAAAATGGTGCAGTGACTCAGCGAACCAAAGCTGGCATGAATGTCAACTTCGGGAGGTCCGCGCGGATTTCTTGGATCGGCGCTGGAGCCCCTCTGTGGCGCCTCCGGCGCCGTCCCTGGCGCGCTCCGCGCGCCAGGAAGGGGGGTCCAGCGCCGATCCAAGAGATTCGTGTGGACCTCCGGGAGTTTATCTTTATGCCACCGTGTGTTCCTCGAGTCACGGATCGCGCAGTGACCTCGAAATCCGCAACGGCCTCACCGCAAGGTCCGTCACCGCACTGCCTTGAGATTCGGGAGGCCCCAGTCGCCAGAGACGTTGTCGGAGAAGGGCCCGCGTCCCAGAACCGTGCTGTGGCTTCAAGCCCCCGCTGGCTCACCACACTTTCAGCGTCGGCGGCTAGGCAGAGTAACTGCGCTGGCGATGAGCTACCTAAGCGGGGGTGCCGTTGTAGCGAAGCGTGCCACCATGCAGGAGGAGGGGGGAGGGCAGAGGACGCGGCCGAAAAAACGGGGCGGGAGAGGAGCGAGGCCGCTCAGGGGGGCGGGTCACGCCCCGAGCGCGTGACGAACTCGCCACACAGTGTGGTCACCGCACCGTCCGAGGTCCCCGCAGGCGCCGCCCGGCCGGAGGCGACGACAGGGCGCATAGCCCAGGAAGGGGCAGCATCCAGGGGCGCCAGTGGCCCACGTCTCCGTCGAGGCCCCCTGGCGACCCGTGTGCAAGGACCCCGATCGCTGCCTCCGGCCAGGGGGATACCAGCGCAGATGCCAGAAGCCCGCGCGGGCGGCCCAGAATCTGTGCGTATTATATGTGCTTCCTCTTCTTTGAAGTGCGCCCGGAGATGCGGGTCGGACGAAAGGGGGTGGGTGGTAGCAGAGGGGGGGGGAGAGCGAATCAGCTCACGCAGCTATTGTCTGCCGCCTACCGGCGCCTCCCGGCGCCCGGTGGCACCAGTGTATCGAGGAAAGCGCCTGGCGGCGGGGCCGAAGCCAGTTTCACGCAGCAGACTTCGTAGCCCCCGCCCCCTTTCCCTATCGCCCCCCCCCGCTCCCTCGTCCGATCCCAGAGTTGGGCCCCCGGCCTTGCTCCCAGAACCCCGACGTCGTTCTTGTGGTGTCCGAACGTGGACCCTCAGAGGTCTGGACTCCAGGACCCCCTCCCCGCGGCCAGCTTCTCGCGCCGAGTCGTGTGCCTTCACGGCCTCGAGGCCCTGTGAGGGCACCCACAGAGGCAGAATAAAACAACGACAAAACCTTCGTTGTGAACTTTGCACGGCGCGAGTGCGTGCGGGTTTCTGGAGGCCTCCCAGATGGGGTCCGAGGAGATCGGGCCAGAGGATCGCGCCGCACCGCCGCTGCAGCGGCGATGCATCGGCGACGTCGGCGATGCATGGGCGCCGTTGGCATGGAGGACATCGGGCTCCACCCCAAAGCGCATCGCCGATGCCTCGCTGATGCAGCGCGATCCTTCGACACCATCTGCCCGGACCCCATCTGGGAGGCCCATGGAAGTTCCTGATCCTTGCACGGTGAGCCCGGAGATGGCCCCCGGCGGTCCTCCTGGCCCTCGCCGCTGCCGCGCCTCTCGGGATCTGCGTAAGGGGGAACGATCGGTGGGGGGGGGGGAAGAAGGGTGCACTTTTTGTGCCCTGTGGCGGCCCCCCAGGGCCTAGCAAGGGCACAAAAGGTGCCCGCGTTTAGCCCCCCCGTGTACGCCCCCCCATCACGCAACGCCCGAGCCTCAGGAAGGGCTCCAGGGCCGGGTGGGGCAGCCCGTGGCTCACCGCTAGCCCCATGGCGCGGGAGGGCGGCGGCGGGGGGGGGCTCTGCGGGAGGCCCGCGCCAAGGTGGCTGCGAACAGCAGAGAACACAGACCCCTCGCGTCGCGACACCAGACCAAGGTGGCTCAAATAATTTTGGCTCAAAGCACGATGGCTCGGAAGCGTGAATCAGCCTTTTTGGTCACGAAGTGTTTCGCGCTTCAGCGCTCGAAGGTGGTATACATCAGCATCATCATCATCATCATCACCACCACCATCATCATCATCATCATCATCATCATCATCATCATCATCATCATCATCATCATCATCATCATCATCATCATCATCATCATCATCATCATCATCATCATCATATCATCATCATCATCATCAGCAGCATCAGCATCAGCATCAGCATCAGCATCATCATCATCATCATCATCATCATCATCATCATCATCATCATCATCATCATCTTTATCTTCATCATCATCATCAGCATCATCCTCCGCATCATCAGCATCATCATCACCATCATCATCACCACCACCAGTATCACCTTTATGATCATCATCATGATCCTCGTCATCGTCATCATCAGCATCATCATCAGTATCGTCAACATCGTCGTCACCATCATCATCGTCATCGTAATCGTCATCGCCATCGCCATCGTCATCGTCTTCATCGTCATCATCACCACCATCACCATCACCATCACCAGCATCATCATTATCATCATCCGCATCATCATCACCATGATCACCACCACCACCGACACCACCATCATCATCACCACCGCCACCACCACCGCCACCTCCATCATCACCAGTATCCTCATCATCATCATCATCGTCATCATCATCATCAGCAGCATCAGCATCAGCATCAGCATCAGCATCAGCACTACCACCATTATCATCATGAGCAGCAGCATCATCACTTGCAGCAGCGGCAGCAGCAACAACATCAGTATTATCAATACCATTAGAGCATTATCATTCTCACCGTCATCATCGCGGCCAAATTCTTTCTGGAGGGGGGGCCTTCTAGGGCCGTCAGAAGCACGACCCAGACTGAAAAGCCAGTCCCCAGGAAGTTTTCGAGACCTCTGGGGGTCCACGTTGGGACAGAAATCATGACGTCGGGGGTTTGGAAAGGTGCACAGGCCTCCTAGATGGGGTCGGGGTATATGGGGTCGGAGGATCACGCCGCATCGCCGATGCATCTGCGATGCGGCTCAATGTGGAGCTCGATTTCCTTCGCGTCGACGTCACCGATGCATCGCCGACGTCGACGATGCATCGCTGGTGCATCGCCGATACATCGCCGATGCATCGGCGATGCGGCGCGATCCTCCGACCCCATCTACTCCGACCCCATCTAGGAGTCCTGTAGCACAGGCCTCCTGTCTACGGACTCGGCCGCTCGTGAGTAACGCGTCTTCCTCGTCCCCGGCTGGTGCGTTGTATCCCCCTGGGGGTAGGGGGTAGGCTGTGGCGGGCCTGTGCCCCGCCCTTCTTCCTCTCTCCCTCCTCCTCCCCTCTCCTCCTTTCCCTCCTCCCCCCCTCCTTCTCCTCTCTCCCTCCTCCTCTCCTTTCTCCTCCTCTCTCCCTCCTCCTCCCCCTCCCTCCCTCCCTTCTCCTCTCTCCCTCCTCCTCCTTTCCTCTCCTCCCCCCCTCCCCAGCCTTCTCCTCCCTGGTCACAAATCTCGCCGCGATCCACTCCTCCGCCAGGGTCTTGGGCCTCGGGGATGTGTGTGTTCGAGGGCAATAGACGCGGTTACTCCCAACCCGATTAGGGGTGCCCCCAGCAGTGCCGCTGGAGAGGTATGGTCGAGTGCTGCGGTGTTCGGGTTCTCTTGACTGTGCTTGGGAGCGGCCATCCTCTGAACCATCAGGTTTGTGGGGGGGCGGGAGTGCACACCCTCCCCGGAATCATTACGCCGCGGAGGCGGTTGAGGCTCTGGCTTTTTCCTCAGCGGGAGTGTCGGCTGGCGCGTCAGTGTCAGCCGGGGCTTCAGCTGCGGAGTCAGTGCCAGTTGCGGATCCTGAGGGCAGACTGGCGACTCGTTTGGTCAACGCGCGTCGGTGTCTGAGCCGTATGTGGCGGGTGCCGTGGCTGATGTTCCTTTGGGAATTTCTTTCACGTACAACTCGGTGCCAATTACGGGTATGTCGGCGTCGGGCTCACAAGCGGATCCCAGTACAGAAGGTGACTCGTGTCAAACAGTGCCGTGCCATACACAACCTCTGGGTGGCTGTTGATGTGCCAGGCGGCGATCCCACGAAGTTCGTCCGCGGGAGAGGCTTACTACGGGTCTATTGATGCGTTGGCGGTCCCATGTTCCGCGAGGCGACCTGTCGCTTTGAGGCGCAGGAAAGCCGCCCCCAAGACCCTGCAGCCGGGGCATCGTGTGATTTCGGCCCTTGTCCCTGCCTCAGGTCCATTCGTGCTTCTGTTTTGGTGCCTGGGTGTCACATAAGATTAGTGGGTGGCCCTTGTGCACTACTGACACGCAAACATCGTGAAGTGTGCGCTTCGGTGGTGGTGGTGGTAGGGCTGATTTTTGTGTTTCGGGGAGGAGGTGCTTGTGCCTGTAACGTGTATGTGCCCAGGTTCATTTCCGCCTCCTACGAAATCCCTGGCTACGCACGGGTTCTTCCTGAGGGCCCTGGCGGAGGCGAAGGCGGAAGATCCCCAAATCTACGACGACATAATCTGTTTCGATCCGGGCGGTGTTCCTTGATTTGGGCTTCTGGGCCCCACCCTAAAGTCGGGCCTGCCCCCCTACGGGGGGATTTTGGAGGAAGAAAAAGAGTCACAACAAGAAACCTAAAATGGTCAAAAAATAGACAACAAATATGTGTGACTATTTTTGAATATTCCTCCTGTAGAGGGACAGGCCCGACTGAAGCCCAATCATCGGGCCCCGGGAACCACCACACATGGGTCCAATACGAGCAGCTAGGGGCCGCGGAATGGCAGCACCCCCCATCAGAGGACGTCTGGATCAAAGAGGGGGGGGAGCGCAGGCGTCCGACGGCGCGTTTTTTTGGGTGTTATTTATATAATATATAGAGACATGGAACCTCTGGAGCTCCCGATCCCTTCCCAAGGACATGGGCTTCCTACCGAATGTGTTTCCGTCTCTCGGGCCCCGGAATGGGACTCCGGAGCCCCAGGTGGTGAAACACCAGCTGCCTCGATCTTCTAGCCGCCCGATATCTGTGTGGTTGCCTCCTCCTCCTCGCCTCCTCCTCCTCCTCCGCCTCCTCCTCCTCCTCCTCCTCCTCCGCCTCCTCCTCCTCCTCCACATTTACACAATATAAATACGACTCTCCTCTCTCCACTGGCGACCCGGAAGACATTCGGCCCCCCTCCGCGTTCTTTTTTTACACACGGGACTCACGGGAACTAGGTTTTCGCTTGGTTCTTGTTTTCACAATGTTGCTCCCGCTGAAGCGCTGGCCTCATTTTCGGCCTTTCGCTCGCTCCGACTCGTGCTCCCGCTGCAGCGCTTGCCTCATTTTCGCGCTTCCGCTCGTTCCGAATCGCGCTCCCGCTGCAGCTTTGGCCTCATTTACCGGCTTTCATATGTGTTTTTGGCAATCCGATTCGGGGCTTCAAAATGTTGTTCCCGCTGCAGCGCTGGCCTCATTTCTGCGCTTCTGGTTGTTCCAAAACGTGCTCCCGCTGCAGCGCGGGCGTTTCCGGTCCTTCTAAATAGGCCCCAAATTTAAAAAATTACCTCCAGAAGAAAACATCGCAAGTGACTACACATCCGGTGACAATTCGTTGAGTAATTGGGCCGCAGAAAGCCCACCACTCTTCGGGGCGGCGGCGCTTGTAGGAAGTATCAAGCGGGAGCCCCGTTTCTGCTTTCAGAAGGCGGCGTTGCAAGCAAAACCAGCGGGTGCTCTCCATCAGCCCCGCCTTGTGGGGAGCTTATCGCGGAGCCCAGGGAGCTAAACATGGAACCGCGACTCCAAACCGGCCCCGACCCTTCGAAGACCCTCCAGGGAACCGGGTGCCCCGCCATGACGTGTCATGCTTTGTGTTGCAATGCTTTGTGATGCAATGCTTCACTACGCAATGCCACGCCATGCTGACACTCTATGCTCTGCCGTGCTCTTCAACGCCATGCCATGCCGTGCTCTACGATGCATCACGCACTCTCTCGCGATCATTGCCCTGCTCGGCATCCGACTGTGCGAATATATCTATACATGTATATATATATAGAGAGAGAGAGAGAGAGAGAGAGAAAGAGACAGAGAGAGTATCTACGCCATGATAAGGGATAGGAGGGAGGGGTAGGACGTCAGATGTGACGCGAGCGCACCTCGCTTCTCTCTTCCCCCTCTTTCTCGGCAACTGGGCGCCCTGCGGATGGTTGAAAAGTGCAGGTCCCTCCCTCATCCCTCCATCCTCTCTGCTCTTGACCACTTTCCTCACTGCTGCTGTAGAAGATCCTGCCGCTGCTGCTCATCCTCTTCGCCACACCTCTGCTTCCACGTCCACGTCCGTCTCATATTCCCTTTCCCGGCTGCCCATCCTTTCCCTGATCCCGTCCATGCTCCCCCTGCCACTCCTTCTCTCCCTTTCCTCCTGGCCCCTGCCTCCCCTTGGACGAAGAGGGAGGGGGTATCAAAAGGGCGGTTCGCGACTCTGCCCCCGCTTGCTGCCAGAGCGGGAAAAAGCAAAGAGGCCCTCCTCCCAGGCCTCCGAGCAGGTTGCCCCCAGCAGCCCCGCCCTCTCCCCAGAAGCATCCAATGGGGAGGCCCCGAGGAGGCCCGCCCCTGACAGGGAGGCCTCTCAGCGGAGGCCTCCCCTGGGCAGCCCCCTCCCCCCCCCCCCGGCACCCACCCCAGAAGTGGGGAAACCTAACGGTACCGATGCCGCCCCGCTCCCCAGACCTCTCCCAGGGTGCGCTCTGGCCAAGATCTCGAGGCGAGTCCAGCCGTGGCCGCAAGGACCTCCCAGGTGGCCCACCAGAGGGCGACAACAGCGGGCAGCGGTATCCGCACCCCTTCTTTCCCCCTCCGCAGCAAGGGGCCCCCGCAGCGGAGCCTCCCCCCCCCGCAGCGGAGGCCCCGCAGGCAAAGCCTTCCATCGGCAGGGCGCCGCCGCGCGCGGCGCCGCCCTCCGCGCGAGAGCGCGCGCGCGGGGGGGGGGGCCTCTGCGGCCGGGGCGGAAGTCCCGCTCCGGCGGCGCCAAGCGGGCACGCCGCCGGCCCCCAGGCGCGGCAGGAGCCTGGGCGCCGCGGCGGGCGCCGCCTGCGGCGGCCGCCGCCGCACGGTCTCCTCGTCTCCTCCTCGTCTCCTCCTCGTCGCCTCGTCTTCCTCCTCGTCTTCCTCCTCGTCCGTCCTCCTCCTCGTCCCTCCTTCTTCTCCTCCTCCTCCTCCTTCTCCTCCTCCTCCTTCTCCTCCTCCGCCTTCCCCTCCCCGCGAAGGGTGGCGCATGCGGCGGCTGGGGGGGGTCCGCCGTCGTGTTGCAGCCAAGGTGCCGGGAGTTCTGTCCACGCGTCGCTGTGGGCGCGGGCTACGGGGCCCCGGGACCATCCGACGTGAGTCCGGGGCGAAAAACTGCACTCCAGTCTTTGGTCGGGACCTCCGGGGCCGCGGAAGGAAACAAAAACGCATGGGCGGATGCCAGGGAGCGCGGCTCGGCTCGAGAATCAAGAGGCCCCACGCCGAGGGGCCAGCCCCGTGGAGAAGTCCAGAAGGCCCATGCATGAAGAACGCCCCATCCAGAGCTGCTGCTGTTCCTAACCCTCGCCCCGGTTGTACGCAAGAGGCACCTCGCCACCGTCCACCTTGCCAGGCCATGGTCATCCTTGGCGCTGGTCTGGTGTGCCCGCCCTCCTGGCCGATGCCAGGAGGGTCTGCACACCATCCTGGGGCCCCATGATGGACATGGCCAGGCGTGGCGGTGCTGCACAGTGTGCACGTGCCTCCAGCTGGCGGCGCGCCCAGGGGAGAAGCGCGAGAGAGAAGGCAGGCCCTCTTAAAGGGCAGCGTGGCGTCTCGGAGGCTCTGCGGCCGTCCGGGAAGCCCTCCGCGCCATAGGAGGCGGGTGGTCAGCCAAGGCCGGAGGGCGCCCGAGAGACCTCGGCCCGAAGCTCGGGGAGCAGGAGCGGGCGAGCGGCGAGCAGGAGAAATCGGTTACTGGGGAGTGGGGGAGGGGGGAGTGGAGGAGGGAAAGGAGGAGGAGGAGGAGGAGGCGGAAGAGGTGGAGGAGGGAGGAGGAGGAGAAGGCGGAGGAGGAGGAGAAGGAGGAGGAGGAGGAGGAGGAGGCGCACTGGGCCCAAGGAGAAGGGGGTGGGTGGCCGTCACGACAAAGGACGAAAGGAAGCCTGTCCCGGGGGGGAAAGAAGACGCGGCTCCTCGGGGGAGCGATGCATCGAGGCCAGCCTCGGATGATGACGATGATGATGATGGTGGTGATGATGATGATGATGATGATGATGATGATGATGATGATGATGATGATGATGATGGTGGTGGTGCTGATGATGACGACGACGACGATGATGATGATGATGCTGATGCTGATGATGCTGATGCTGATGCTGATGCGGATTCTGATGATGATGATGATGCTGATGCTGGTGCTGATGCTGCTGCTGCTGATGATGATGATGAGGCTGATGCTGATGCTGATGCTGCTGCTGCTGATAATGATTACTAGGATGATGATGATGATGATGATGATGATGATGATGATGATGATGATGATGATGATGATGACTCTGATACTGATGATGATGTTGAGGATGCTGGTTATGATGATGATTATGATGATGATTATGGTGATGATGATGGTGATGACGATGAGGCTGCTGCTGCTGCTGCTGCTGCTGCGGATGATGATGATGATGATGATGATGATGATGATGATGATGATGATGATGATGATGAGGATGAGGATGAGGATGAGGAGGCGGAGGAGGAGGAGGCGGAGGGAGAAGAACAGGAGAAGCGGCAGCAACACGAAGACGCCGACTTGAAAAAGGCAGGGGAACTTTGCCCGACCAGGACTCTGTCGCGCCAAAGAAACCTGCAGGCCTGGGTCTAGACATTATGCGCTATTCGTTGCACCCTGATGGAATCTTCAAAGTCCTGCTTCCCGGGGCCCTGGAAAGGAGGTAGCAATATCACTTGGCATCGAATCGGAAAATCAGATCGAATCGAAATGTGCATCGGATCGGGCTACGTTGGCACGGAGTCGACATCGGGTCGATGGGCTGCACCAGGATGCGCACCAGCGGCATGCAGACCGGGTCGGATCGGGCCGGCCGAAGCCGATGTTGGAGACCTAGAAATGGGCACCAACACCAACACAGGGGGCTGCCTTGCTGCCTCCACATGGGGAAGATGATCCTAGATTTCGGTGTTGGTGGTAATCTTTCGGCCACCTCGGAAGCCAGAATGCTACCACCACCGCCGAGGTCGGGATCTCCTTCCCTCGGTGGAGGCACACCGCCGACATTGGTGTGGGCGTCAACCTTCATGGGC
This sequence comes from Prorocentrum cordatum, assembly GCA_963575745.1. Taxonomy (NCBI): domain Eukaryota; class Dinophyceae; order Prorocentrales; family Prorocentraceae; genus Prorocentrum; species Prorocentrum cordatum. The sequence goes on along the minus strand of CAUYUJ010016540.1, from coordinate 93,217 downwards.
CTGCGGCGATGCCGAAGCGCATCGATCGGATCGACACGCACCCCGAGAGGCGGCCCGCCTGCGTCGCCTGCCGGGCCGGGCCGAGCACGGCCCGGGCCTGGTGGCCCGAGGCCGGCGCGGGGCGGGCGGCGGCGCAGGCCGAGGGCCTGGGCGCGGCGCGGCCCCACGACTCCTCCGCCGTCATGTGCAGGCCGAGGAGGGAGCAGAGGCGGAGGAGCGGGGAGGGGCTCGACGGGCAGGGCGGAGCCGAAACGGCGTGCTTCGTGCTCGTTTTTAGGGGTCCACATGCGAACCCTTCCCCATACTCCCCACGATTTCTGAGGGGGAGAGTGGGGTTCACTTCGCTCGGGAGGTCCCGAACGAAGTGAACGAACCCCACCCTCCCCCTCAGAAATCGTGGGGGGTAGGGGTAGGGTTCGCATGTGGCCCCCCAATTTCCGTTTTCGCTTTCCCTCGTGTTGGCTTCAGTCCACCCCTGCCGCAGAGCGAGATCGAAACGAGAGTGGCCCACGGACTCGCACTGACACCGTCTAGGTCCAGCCCTGTCGCCAGGGTGCGGGGTTGCCCAGGGCCGTCCGAGGAGCTGGGCAGCGTGCTGGACGCCCCGTGGCCCCTCTCGTGAGCGGCGCCTGCCCCGGGTGCCGAGCCGAGGGCGACGCGGCCAGCGTCTCCTCCACCTCCTCCAGGCTGGGGGAGCAGGGCTCGAGGGAAACGGCCGTTTCGAAGGAGGCCGTCTTGGGCACGTTCGGGGAACCTCTCCAAATTCGGAGGCTGTCTCGACCGAAACGGCAGCTTTTACGCGTCTAAGTCCGAACATGACCCCTTGAACCTCCCCATTCATGGAGGATGTCTGGAGCGATACTGCCCCAAAAAGGGACAAGCCACCATGAAGATGGAGGGGGGGTGGGAGGGAGGATGTGATCGATCCTTGATATTTGGGGGGGGGGGGGCTTGCCGCCACGGCTGTTCCGACACCCGCTCGCTCCGACAGACGGTGCCTTTTGTAACTGCACGTCGAGTGCCGCGCCAGCACACCCCAAGTCTGAGTTGGCCACAAACTGACACTGCGGCGATGCGTCCCAGTGAGGGCACTGCCCGCATGCAAGTTCCCACTCGCGTCTCATGCGCCGCGGTTGTTCGAGCACGTCTGCTTCCCAGCGGCAGCTTGACCCGCGCATCGAAATCCTGGCTGGAGCGCACCTGGGAGCGCCCGTGAGCGGAGCCCAGGCCACCAGGTGCCGCGAGGCGATCGGTCCGTGTTCTTGCCCCCCCGCAATTCCGACTCTCCGCGGATCGGGCCCCCTTTTCTCCTCCGCCTCCGCGGCCGCCCTCGTCTTTTGCCACCTGTCTCAGTGCGCCCAGGTGCCCAGCACGGCCCGCCAGCTCTGCTGACGCGCCTGCGACCGCCAGCGTTGCCAGCAAAAAACTCTTGTAAGACGAAAGCAGGACGAGGACAACTCTGGGTGAGGATAAATCGAGACTCCCTGAAATCCGGCGGCCCTGGAGGAGGTATCGGGCGCCGCGGCCTTCCCGGAGCCTTCCAGAACGCTCTGCGAACGTTCCGGATCGCCCTGGAACGGATTTCTCCTCGTCCTGGCCCCCCTCCGATTTTGCCCCCCCTCGGCTTTCGGAGTCCAGGGGGCGTCTCCGCGGCCTCCGCAGGACAGCAAGGGCTGGCGTCATGCGGCGAGGGGCAATTGATCCGTGGCGTGGCGTGGGCGCTCTCTCGCGCGGCGCGGTGGAAGCGTGGAGGCGGGGTCGCTGCACGGCGAGCGGAGCGCAGAGGAGAGGGAAGCGAATGGAGGAGGGAGGATGGAAGAGGGAGGAGGGAGGAGGGAGGAGGGACGGGGGAGGAGGGAGAAGGGGACGGGGAAGGACGCGAGGAGGAGGAGGAGGAGAGGAGAAGGAGGAGGAGGAGGAGGAGGCGGAGGAGGAGGAGGAGGAGGAGAAGAAGGAGGAGATGGAGGAGATGGAGGAGATGGAGGGGGACAGGCGGAGAAGCGGAGAGGAGGAGGAGGAGGAGGGGAGGAGGAGAGGAGGAGGAGAGAGGAGGAGGAGGAGGGGAGGGAAAGAGGAGGAGGAGAGGGAAAGGAGGAGGAGGAGGAGGAGGAGGGAAAGAGGAGGAGGAGGAGGAGGAGGAGGAGGAGGCGGAGGAGGAGGGAAAGGAGGAGGAGGAGCACGTGGAGGAGGAGGAGGAGGAGGAGGAGGAGAAGGAGGAGGATGAGGAGAAGCAGGAGGAGGAGGAGGAAAGGAGGAGGAGGAGGATGGAGGAGGAGGAGGAGCAGAGGAGGAGGAGAGGAGTGGAGAGGGATGAGATGATGATGATGAAGATGATGAAGATGATGATTGATGATGATGATGATGATGATGATGATGATGATGATGATGATGATGATGATGATGATGATGATGATGATGATGATGCTGATGATGATGATGATGATGAGGAGGAGGAGGAGGAGGAGGAGGAGGAGGAGGAGCAAGGAGGAGCAGGAGGAGGAGGAGGACGAGGAGAACGAGGAGGAGGAGGAGGAGGCGGAGGAGGAGGAGGAGAGCGGGAAGCGAGGGGAGGAGGGCGCGGCCGTCGAGCCAGCCTGAGCAGCGCGTCCGCGGCGGGGCTGGCCGAGCGGGTGCTCGGGCGGACGGGCCGAGGCGTCGGCAAGGTGGGCCAGCAGACGGGGCGCGGCGCCGCACACGGCCTTGAAGTCCGCCGGCGGTGTGTTGCCACCGTCGCGAGGAGTACCGAGACGGGCAGCGCCGAGGTGGACTGCCAACCTGCGTTGAGGGCGGCGGTCGCGAGTAAAAACGACCCCGAGAGGGAATCTCCCAAAGGGGGTGGGAGCATTGCCCAGCACGTGCGCAAGAAGTCAGGATGGAGCAGCTCATGATGCGAAACGTCGTGATGGAGGCACGATGCACGCGTTGGGGCACAGCTCCCGTACACCTCTGCATGCACGTCGTCCGTGGATGTCAGCAGGCAGTTTGGCTCAGAAGAGCCCGGCAGGGGGCGAGCCGTTGGCCTGCTACTGACAGCAGCTGCGCCGACGTGCTCTGATCGGCTGGCCTAATTGTCTCCACTCGAGGGGGGAGGTGTGCGGCGCACGCGTGCACGGAAGATCCTCGTGTGCGGTGCCGCGGCCCGAGGCTCCCCGCGGCGAGAGGCCTGTCCCGGGAATGCGTGTGTGTGTGGGGGGGGGGGCGAGGGAGCTCTGGGGGGAGGGCTCGCGCCGTGGACGACGAGCACGACGTGGGGGAAGGAGGAGGAGGAGCAGCAGAGGAGAAGCAGGAGTAGGAGGAGGAGGAGGAGGAGGAGGAGGAGAAGCAGGAGGAGGGGGAGGAGCAAGAGGAGAAGCAGGAGGATGAGGAGGAGGTGGAGGAGGAGGATGAGCAGGAGAAGCAGGATGATGATGATGCTGATGATGATGATGATGATGATGATGATGATGATGATGATGAGGAGGAGGAGGAGGAGGAGGAGGAGGACGAGGAGGAGGAGGAGGAGGAGGAGAAGGAGGGAGTCCCTCGGGAGGCCCCACGAGGGCGAGCTCCGAGCCGGGGACAGGTCGGTTGTCGGTCGGGGCCTCGCTCGGGGCTTCTGGCCAAGCTTGGGCTGGCCCAAGAGAACGATGGGCGGTCCAGGCAGAGCGCCTTGCAGCGTCGCGCCGCCAGAAGAGCGGAGCGGCGGCTTGGACTTGGGCACTCCGGAGCTGGAGGCTCCCTGGCCCCTTCGAGTTGCCTGTTTCGGGGCCGTGCGGCATTGACGACCGGTCCGCTCCAGCGAGGGAGGAAGAGGAGGGAGTAGGGAGGCTGGCGGCTGCCAACAGCGAAGCTGCCGCCACCTTCGTGGGCTCCTGAGAGGTCCCGGAGAGTGACGTCCTACGCGGACCTGGACAAGACCTCGCCCTCCCTGGGGGCTGCCACATGCACAACTGTCGTTACTTTCGTTGGCTCCTGGGAGGTCCAGCAGAGTGATATCCGACGCGGACTCCAACGAGGCTTCGCACTCCATGGGGGCTGCGAGCTGCGAGAGTCTCGTCATATTCGTGGGCCCCTGCGAGGAGAGGCGGGAGGAACCAGGTGGCAGGAGGAAGGAAGTTAATCGGAGGGGGATGCGGAAGGTTACATGGGGGACGGAGGAGGGGTAGGGAGGAAGAGGAGGATGGAGGGATGATTAGGGAGGAACGATGAGACAGAACGGGAGGGATGATGACTGCCAATGTTTGAGAAGGAGGAGACGGGGTTCGATATGGTGCAGTAGCCAAATATAGCTGTGAGGCAACGCCGTGAATGCCGAGCTTCCGTTCCAGCCGTTCGTGCTGGAGATACCTGCCAAGGGCAAAGCAATCTTCGAGGAGCTGCTCCGGGCGGCGGGAACAAGTGTGTGGGGGGGATCCTGATCGAGGAGTGGGGTTAGGCCAGCCCGCGCTGGCAAACCAAACTGGCCGCCACACTCAGAGATCAACGCCAGCACGTGGCACTCGTGTGACCTGGACCGCGAGGCGGGCGCGTCGCCGCAACCACCGCCGGGGTGATCGATCCTCGGAGACCTCGGCAGGAGGCGGTTCGCGCCCCCCGGGGAGCCCCGTCGATCCGTCTCGTGACGAGGCCCCCCCGAAGATCAGGGGGGGAGAGGGATGAGGCCCCACCTCGGAGGCGACTGCTTTCGCATCGCGCGGCAGCGAGCGTCCTCGGAGAGGTGGCGAGGGCGGCGGGACCGTCCTCCCCGCACCGCACCGGAAGAGCCCAGGGCGAGCCGAGTGCTGCACGGAGCCCGCCCGGATCGGCTGGGGCATCGGCGGGGCCGCAACGTTCGAAGAGCAAATACGGCGTCAGTGTCACGCCAGCCGGGCAACACCATGAGCGTGTGACTGCTGGAGGGCAACGCCAGCCGGCTAGGCAACACAATGTCACGCTAGCCGGGCAGCACCACGCCACCAGCTTTGGCACAAGCAGCAAATGAGTAACACGCACAACTTGAATGACGACGCACGCGTCCGTGATATTCGTTTTTCATCTCTCTGGAACAGCGCCCACGAGGGAAAAGGGTCCTGAAGGGTATCTGTCCTGTGTGTGGTTTCTTGTTTTTTTTGGGGGGGGGGGCAGAGGGGGTCTCGGGAGGCTTCGGAGCCCAGGGGCCGCGCACCCATGATGACCGCCGCACCACCTCCCCAGTGGCACAGCGGCCTATGCCGTAGGCCAGCGTTCGTAGGCAACCGTAGCCGTAGAAACCACACACACACCATGTCCTGTATGTGGTATCTTTGTGTTCGGCCTCTCGGAGGCCTTTCCAGTGCCAGATGATTGCCGAACCAAAAACTGCTTACTCAGGACAGGAGGGCTATCTTGGGGAAAACCCTAGGGCCCAGGACTTGTCACTATCAGGACCCCTTCCCTTCGTGCCCGAAAACATGTCCTCCCTCCCTGTCTTCCCTGTCGTCCCTTCCGCGGAACAGGGGAGGAGAAGGACAGGACAGGTCAAGACTGCATCGGGGCGCGGGTCAAATGTACGCCCGACACCTGCGCACATCGAACGCCTAACAACATATAACACATGCGTGCAACAAGTACATACGGAAGTGTCAAGCGGCCCCTCCTGCGAAGGGATTATACACATGTGGAGGAGCATGAGGAGGAAGAGAAGGAGGGAAGAGCCCTCCTCCTGCTCCTCCTCCTGCTCCTCCTCCTCCTCCTCCTCCTCCATCCTCCTCCTCCCCCTCCCCTCCTCCTCCTCCTCCTCCTCCTCCTCCTCCTCCTCCTCCTCCCCCTCCTCCTCCTCGTGCTCCCTCTCCTCCTCCTCCTCCTCCTCCTCCTCCTCCTCTCCTGTCCTCCCTCCTCTCCTCCTCCGTCTCCTCCGCTCCTCCTCCTCCTCCTCCTCCATCCTCCTCCTCCTCCTCCTCCTCCTCCTCCTCCTCCTCCTCTTCCTTATCCGCCTCCAGCTCCTCCTCCTCCTCCTCCTCCTCCTCCTCCTCCTCCTCCTCCTCCTCCTCCTCTTCCTTATCCTCCTCCTGCTCCTCCTCCGACCCTCTCCCCTTCCTTGCGAGGGAAGAAAGATAGAGGAGGGGGGAAACAGGACGGGTGATGGGGGGAGAGAGCAGGTGGAAGAAGGCAGGAGGGACGAGGCAGAGGAGAGGACAGGAGGAAGAGGGCGAGTGGGCTGATGGGGGGCAAGGGAAAGGGGGCGGATGGGGCGCGCATGGGGAGAGGGGGCGAGTCAATCAGCCGCGGCCAGCCGCGGCCAGAGAACCCGATCGTGCGCTGCGGGCCCCCTGTGTCCGGGGCCCTCGTGCTGTGAGCGCCCGTGCGAGCGCACCCGCCGAGGCCTTCGGCGCGGCTAAGGGAAAAGCGTCACCACCACCCGGGGCCCGCCCGCCCTCGGCGCCCGCTGTGTGGCTGCCGTGGTGGCGGCCCGCCCGCGGCGCGCCCGCCCGCGGCGAGCGCCCGCGGCGAGCGCCCGCGGCGAGCGCGCTACGACTCGGCGGCCCGCTCCTCGTGAGGCGGCGGGCTCGGCCCGCCCCCCCCGCGGCCCTGCGCCGCCGCGGCAAGGGCGCCCGCCGCAGCGCCCGCCCTGGGGCTCGGCGGCCCGCTCGGCGCAGCGCCCCCGTCCGCCTTCGCGGCGGCAGAGCCAGTGAGGGCCTTGATCTTCGAGAGCGCCCCGCGCGAGAAGTCGCCGAATCGGTAGTCGCTATCCGCGTCCACGCCGCGGGTCTCCTTCCCAGCACGCACGAGGGAGCCGAAGGTCTCGAGCGGCCTGGAGCTGGGCGCCGAGGCGGCGGAGGATGCCGTGCGCGCTGCTGCCGCCGTCTCAGTGGGCGGGGCCAGGCCGGCTTCGAGCAGCGCGGCCGACGTCTCGAGCGGCCTGGAGCCGAGCGCCACGACTGGCGCAGCTTGCGGCGGGCCGACATCTGCCTTCGCGCCAGATGGCGAGAATTCAACCTCGAGGCGCGGTGTGATCAGCCCGCCCTCTCCAGAGCCCTGCTGCGTCGCGGCGACCGCGCCCGCCTCGGCGATCGCCCACGGGCTCGGCGGCCCGCTCCTCGACGCTCCCTCTCCATAGCCCGGCTCCGTCGCAGCAGCGCCTGCGGTGGCGCTCGCCCATGGGCTCGGCGGCCCGTTCCCCGCCGCGCCCTCTCCGAGGCCTGGCTGCGTCGCGGCGGCAGCGGCGCTCGCCCAGGGACTCGGCGGCCTGCTCCCCGCCGCTTCCTCCCCATGGCACGGCTCTGTCGCGGCAGCAGAACCCGCTGCGTTGGCAGCGGCGCTCGCCCTGAGGCTGGGCGGCCCCCTCGACACTCCCTGTCCATAGCCCTCCTCCGTGGCGCCTGCAGCGCCCGCCTCGGCGCTCGTCCGGGAGCTCGAGGGCCTGCTGGTTGCAGCGCCCCCTCCGCGACCGCCCTCCGTCGGGGCAGCATAGCCAGTGAGAGCCTTGATCTTCGAAAGCGCCCCGCGCGAGAAGTCGCCCAACTTGTAGTCGCTCTCCGCGTCCACGCCGCGGGTCTCCTTCCCAGCACGTACGAGGGAGCCGAAGGTCTCGAACGGCCCAGCGCTGGGAACCGAGGCGGTGGAGGATGCCGTGCGCGCTGCTGCCGCCGTCCCAGTGGGCGCGACCAGGTTCGCTTCGAGCAGCGGAGGGCCGGCGGCCAGCCCCGTCGCAGAGGGCGAGCAATTGTGCTGGAGGAAGTGCTCCCTGCACAGCCGCATCTCGCACCGGCCGCACCCCCGGTTCCTGGTCATCACCTGGCAGTCCCCGCAGTGGTGGGTGCGGAACGAGATCCCGAAGTCGTGGCGCATGTCGCCCTCCGACAGCGCGGGCCCGCCGCTGCGGCGCTCATCGTCGTCCGACGAGGCGGGCGAATCGTCATCCGCCCGAAGCCTCTGCGCCTCGACGTCGAGGTCCCTCTTGCGCTGGGTAAGGAACGCGGCCACCTTGCCAGCCCAGTGCTGCTGCTCCTCGCTCGGCGCCCTGCTCGCGATCACCACGGCCTGGAGCCACCTCTCGAGCCCCTCCTCCCTCTCGAGCCGCATCTGGCGTGTCACCACCTTCATCCTCGACGGCAACCTCGCGTCCAGGCTGTCGGCCTCTGGGCCGAGGCTGCGCGCCAGCTCCCGGAAGTCGGTGTAGTATCTGTAGAGCACCCAAGGCTCGGGGGACTCGGCCTCGTCCAGGCTCCCCACGGACTCTGGTGTCACCTGCACGCAATGCAACGTCCTGCCGGACGGATCTTTGTGGGTATGTTCCGTCAAGAAACGAACGGAATCCAGCGGTGCCAGGGTGCCGTGAAGATCAGGCTGCATGTCTCCTGCCGCCTCACCGTCGGCGGTGGCCAGCCTCCGCCGCAGGGCGTCGAGGAAGCCCTCCTGGCTGGCGGCAGAGGTGGAGAGACGCTCCGCACGCCGCCGCTCCGGCGAACCGCCCGACCTCCTCCTCCTCTGGATGCCATGGAACAGATCCATCGCCGTGTAATTCCAAGTGCCCGGGTTGTCCGCCTGTCCGCCCTGCAGGCGCACTTCGCGCCCGCGCTCCAGCGTGGCCATGAGCCGAGCTCCCATCCGGTAGTGCCAGTCCTGGAGGGCCGACCCAGAGAGGGGATCGGCCGCCCCCTCCGCCGCCGGCGTCTCCTTCCTGGACAGCGGCCTCCAGAGCACGCAGGCCCCGTGCGCGTTGTGGCCCGTGGGGTCGCAGTGCGTGAGGAGCGTCTGGACGCCCGGTATGGTGAAGAGGAAGAAGGGCAGCGAGAGGACGGAGTAGAGCACGCAGCACCAGAACACGTTGGCGCACATCTGTGGCCACCAGCTGGCCGCGCCGCTCAGGAGCACGTTCCAGACCGTGATGGCGGCCAGGAAGAGGATCGAGGCCCCGAAGCACTTCACGTCGTAGTAGACCAGGCCGCGCAGGCGCCCCCCCGCCCTCATCTCTTGCTCGTCGGGCGCTGCTCTGCCAGCGGCGTGCTTCGTCTTCTCCAGCCGCAGGAGGAGCGCGCAGGCCGAGTACACCAGCAGCGTGCTGCCGAGGTAGTCTGCCGCCAGACCCCAGGCCTCCCCTTCGCCGGGGCCGCGGGTGTCCAGGCACTTCAGCAGGGCATCTCCGGAGTCGCGGTAGCGCGAGTAGCAGCAGAAGTACTTCATGGAGCCTGCAGACATCTGGATGAGGCCCGACGACAGGAACTGACTACCCTTGAGCTGAAGGATGAAGTTTATGATCTGGAACTCGTCCGGTGGCCCGGGGACCACGAGCATGAGGAAGACGGCAAGAAAGAACAGAGGACGCACACCGTGCAGTGGGATGCATGTGATCGCGTAGAACAGCAGGCACACAGGATCCTTCAGCTTTCCAAACATTGTCTTGTCACATGGGAGGAAGTGGTACAACACTACCCTGCGCAGCTCGTCCGCCGGCGTGCCATTTGGCACGTGGCGCAGCGCCCGAATGTCTCTCGTGAACTTTGGCCCTGCACCCCTCGCCTCCCCGGCCTCGAGAGAGCCTACGACGCACGACGAGGCGCCCGAGAGTGCCCCGGGATGCCCCAGAGGACCCCCATGGGGGCTCGGCAGGCCACCGAGGCGACCCCGAGAGGGGCCCGAAAGGGGGGCCGCGAAGGGACCCGCGGAGCACAGACGATGGCCCGAAGGGGCCCACGAAAGCCAAGAGGCCTCCAAGAGGCTTCCAAGAGGGCCTCACGTGGAGCACGCTGTGGCCTCCACTTGCTTGCGCTGCGCTGCGCCTTGGCCCACCAGTCTCGGACGTGGTGGCGGGATGAGGCCCAAGGCCTCCGGATAAAACACAGCCATCCAGCAGCTGTCGGCGACGGGCCCTTTCTTCGCCCTGCTGCGCTGCACCTCCAGCTCACGAAGGTCGCTGCGGACGAAGGCGTCCTCCACCCCCCGCTGGATCTCGGTCGCCACGTCCGCCCACACGTTGTCCAGGAAGGACGAGGCCATGGATTCCACAAACTTGGGCATGTCCTTGTCGTCCAGCGCCTGGTTCTTCATGCTGTCCCCGATCTCCTGGAGCATCCTGCTCATGAACGGCCAGGACATGTTCAAGAACTCCCTCCTCGCTCCTGGCCGCGAGAGAGAGGGGATCCTGGAGGAAACGGGTGGTGAACCCTAGGGCTTTCCCCAGGACTAGCTTCCCACCTTGGGTCGTCTTCTGATCGTTCCATGGGCCAAAGAAGTGCTGCGAGAGGCAGAAAGTGTCCAGACGCCTCAAGACCCGTGTCCTTTGGGACATCCTTCTTCATGGCGACCCTCGCCACACGTCGCCCGAACCTGTCCTGGGGCGCGTTCTGACCAGAAGATTGAAGGGACGCCTGCCGTGGCGACGAGAAACCTTGAGAAGGCCCAAGTGGGGCGAAAGACCATCGACAACCATCAAGAGCTGTTGGAATTTCCAAGGCACTGCACTCAAGAATCCCCTCTTCTTCACGGCAGCGCTCCGCTCAGCAGGGGCTCTGCCGCCTCCTGGTCCCATGGAGCCCCTGAGCCCGCCGCCACGACTGCCATGGCGGCTGACCCGGTCGCGGGCTTTCGTGGGGCGCGGCGGCCTGGGGAGGCTCTCGGACCCCAAAAGCTGCGCGTAGAGGATTCCCAGAACTCCAAGGGAGCCGTGGGACACGTAAATTACCTGGGCGAGGTACACAACCCCTGCGCAATTCGGGGCATGAGTAGCCTGGGCGACCTCATACGGGGGTGATAACGACACATGGACGTATGTATTTCTGCGACCAGCATTTGGGAGGTCCCATTTGACTCCGCCGCGGGGCCCCGCTATGCTGGCCCCCCTAGCAGGCCTCGAAAGTGGCGACAATTTCACTGATCGCAGCCCCCCAGGGATGGCGAGGTCTAATTTGAATCTGCGTAGCACGCCACTATGCTGGACGTCCCAGCAGGCCTCGAATTGGCGACAATTTCACATATCGCAGCCCCCCGAGGATGGCGAGGTCTAATTTGAATCTGCGTAGGACGTCACTGTGCTGGACTCCCCCAGCAGCCATCGAAAGTGGCGACAATTTCACATATCACAGCCCCCCAGGGATGGCGAGGTCGAATTTCAATCCGCGTAGGACGTCACCGTGCTGGGCCCCCCAGCAACCCTCGAAAGTGGCGACAATTTCACATATCGCAGCTCCTCAAGGATGGCGAGGTCAAGTCTGAATCCGCGTAAAACGTCACTGTGCTGGGCCCCCCAGCAGGCCTCGAAAGTGGCGACAATTTCACACATCGCAGCCCCCCAGGGATGGTGAGGTCTAGTTTGAATCCGCGTAGGACGTCACTCAGCTGGAACCCCCCAGCAGCCCTCGAAAGTGGCGACAATTTCACAGATCGCAGCCCCCCACGGATGGCAAGATCTAATCTGAATCCACGTAGGACGCCACTGCAATAGACCCCCCAGCAGCCGCCGAAAGCGGCGACAATTTCACACATCGCAGCCCCCCAGGGATGGCGAGGACTAGTTTGAATCGGCGGCGGGTGCCCACTCTGTTGGCCTCTCCAGCAGCCCTCGAAAGTGGCGACAGCTTCACAGACCCCAGCCCCCAGGGATGGCGATGCCGAATTTGAATATGCGTAGGACGTCACTGTGCTGGAACCCCCCAGCAGCCCTCGAAAGTGGCGGCAGTTTCACAGATCGCAGCCCCCCACGGATGGCGAGGTCGAATTTCAATCTGCGGCGAATGCCCATTTTGTTGGCCTCCCCAGCAACCCTCGAAAGTGGCGACAATTTCACACATCGCAGCCCCCCAGGGATGGCGAGGTCGAATTTGAATCTGCGGCGGATACCCATTTTGCTGCCCCCCCCAACAGCCCCCGAAAGTGGCGACAATTTCTCAGATCGCAGCCCCCCAAGGATGGCGAGGTGTAATTTCAATCTGCGGCGAATGCCTGGTTGTTGGCCTCTCCAACAACCCCCCAAAGTGGCGACTTGTTCACACATCGCAGCCCCCCAGGGATGGCGAGGTCGAGTTTCAATCTGCGGCGGGTACCCACTCTGTTGGCCTCCCCAGCAGCCCCCGAAGGTGGCGACAGTTTCGCTGATCGCAGCCCCACCCTCCAGGGATGGCCAAGTTCGAGCAAGGCCAGAGGAGACAAGACGGAAGCGGGAGACGGGAGGCGGGGGGCGGGAGGAGGACCAGAGACCGCAGTGCTCTATTTAAAATGAATACCCAGCCAAGGAGGATTGTGAAACAAACTAAGGTTCGCGCCCCAGGGGCCATCACTCTCGTAAAGTATAGAATGCTCGCGTCCCCGAGGCCAAAAACCCTCGTGCATCATTGAACTTGTTTCCCTCCAAGGGCACACACCCTCGTAAATTACACCATTCTCGCGCCCCGAAGGCCATGCGCCATACGCCCTCAAACAGTATGCAATCGTCGTGCCCCCGGGGCCATGCACCACCATAGATTACTTAAGAGTTGCGTCCCCGAGGCCACAAACCCTCGTAAGTTACGCTGTCGTCGCGTCCCCGAGGCCATGCAGCCTGGTAAATCATTCAATGCTCGCGCCCCCGAAGCCATGCACCCTCGTACATCCCCAGGACGAAAGTTTTTTCCTCTTGGGCCTGGAAAGACGGTGTGGAGTCTTGAGCAGAACCCGTATGAGATAACCGCCGTCGGATCTCATGAAGCTCGCGCGGATCCAAATGTGGTTTTGGTGTTTGTTTCGGTGGATCCGATTTCCGTCCGTACGGATCTGATTTCGGATTAGCTGGATCCGTGTCCGGTCTTATTTTTTACGGCGGATCCGATTTCTACCCTGTTTCAAATTTATTATATTATTAAATTAAACCAGGGAACCGGAAGAAATCGGATCCGCGGACCCCGCAAACCGCCCGTGTTAAGATTCTATGGGGAGGGGGGTTCGGTAATCAATTGTCCACGATGGGCCCAGCGTCGTCTCGCGCACTCCCATCAACTCCCCGCGCGAACGGGCTCCATTCAACATGAATACATACATACATCCCCTCCAGTTGCTGCAAACAGCTCGTCCCGTCGCCGTCCGTTCGGCGGCGCCGACGTTGTCTCGCGAACTCCTCATGGCCATTTTCACATCAAGAGGAAAATCTTTCGTCCTGCGTAAGTAGATTGCATACTAGTTGCGTCCCCGAAGCCACACACCTGTTTGAGTTACGCCACCGTCGCGCCCCCGAGGTCATGCATTTTTTACAGTATGCCGTAGATGCGCCCCCGAGGCCATGCACCCTCGAGATTGCATAATACCTGCGCCCCCTGAGGCAACACATCCTTGTAGCTTACGCCATCTTCGCGTCCCCGAGGCCACTCACCCTCGCACAGTATACAATAGCCGCGCCCCCCAAACCATGAACCCTCGTGACCCCGCGAGGCCCCAAGCGGCCCCCCAAGAAGCGTCCAAACCGTCTCCAGGAGGCCCCCGAGAGGCTTCCCACGACACCACAACACATATACAACAGACCTCAGGCCACAACCCAAGCACGGTAAGGGGGATTCGCCGAAAGCCATTAGGATAACGCCGACGTCGCGATATGCGCTGGTGATTCCTATCCGCCCCCGCACGACGTTCCCAGATGCGCCAAGGCGGCGCCACGACGCACCGACGCGACTCTGACATGTCTCACTATGATAAAGAGGGGGCTGACGGCAGGGGGCGAAGCCCTTGCGGATTACGGCTTCCGCTGCTACTGCCACTGCTCAAGCGACGAATTGGATCGACGCCACTACTGTGAAGGGTTTCGTCTGCTGCTGCTGGTATTATATGCTGCGTCGGCTGCGGCGGTTGCTTGCTCCTCCTGCCTTCACCCGCCTCCCTCCTGACAGCCACCCTCCTTCCTCCTCTATCCAGTCTACGCCGTTTCTCCCCCGCCCCCCCATCCTCCGTACTCGCTGCTCATTGCCGTCCTCCTCCCACTGCCCCCCTCCACCCTTGCCCTCAAACTCCACGCCCAAGACATGCGATGTCTTCTTTTCGCCCCGACCATGCTGTGGCGTTGGATCCTCCTTTTGGAAAGACATCGCCGCGCCTTTTCACTCCTCCCGCTGCCCCCGCCCTCCCCCCTCATCCCTAGCGCCCAATGCAACGCTCTGTGGCCCATAAGGAGCTCCGCCGAAGTTCCCAGTGGCGCAGTCCGCATGCTGTTCCCCCACCCAGCACAGCGCTTCGTCGCCCCAGAGGGAGCTCCACCGAAGGTCCCAGTGGCGCAGTCCGCATGCGGTTCCCCCGCCCAATACAGCGTGGTCCCAGAGCGAGCTCCACCGACGGTCCCAGTGGCGCAGTCCGCATGCGGTTCCCCCGCCCAATACAGCGCTCCGTGGACACAAAGGGCGCCCCACCGAAAGTCCCAGTGGCGCAGTCCTGCGAGATCCCCACCCAGAACAGAGTTTCGAAGCCCCAGAAGGAGCCCCACCGTAGGTCCCTGTGGCGCAGTCCGCATGCTGCTCCCCCGCCCAGTACAGTGGCCCAAGAGTGAGCGCTTCTTTACCCAAAGCAGCGTTTCGTGGCCCCAGAGTGAGCTCCGCCGAAGGTCCCAGTGGAGCAGTCCGCATGCGGTTCCCCCGCCCAATAAAACGTTTCGTTGCCCCGGAGGGAGCCCCCCTAAAGGCCTCAGTGGCGTAGTCCGCATGCGGACCCCCCACCCAGTAAACCGTTTCGTTGCCCCACAGGGAGCTGCACCGAGAGTCCCAGTGGCGCAGTCCGCATGCGGTTCCCCCGCCCAATACAGCGCTTCGTGGACACAAAGGGCGTTCCACCGAAAGTGCAAGTGGCGCAGTCCGCATGCGGTTCCCCCACCCAGTACATCGTGTCGCGACCCCAGAGGGAGCTCCACCGAAGGTCCGAGAGGCGCACTCTGCATGCGTTTCCCCCACCCAGCACAGCGTTTCGTGGCCCCACAGGAATCCGCACCGAAGGTCCCAGTGGCGCAGTCCGCATGCGGTTCCCGCACCCAGTACAACGTTTTCGTGGCTCCAGAACGAGCTCCACCGAAGGTCCCAGTCGCGCAGTCCGCACGCGGTTCCCCCGCCCAGTGCAGCGTTTCGTGGCCTTCGAAGGTCCAGGTGGCGCACTCTGCATGCGGTTCCCCCAATCAATATAACGTTTCGCGGCCCCAGAAGGAGATCCACCGAAGATACCACTGGCGCAGTCTGCAGGCGGCTCCCTCACCCCGTACAAAGTTATGTGGCCCAACAGGGAGCTCCACCGCAGGTCCCACTGGCGCAGTCCGCATGCGGTTCTTTTACCCAAAGCAGCGTTTCGTGGCCCCGGAGTAAGCTCCGCCGAAGGTCCCAGTGGAGCAGTCCGCATGCGGTTCCCCCGCCCAATACAACGTTTCGTTGCCCTGGAGGGAGCTCCCCTAAAGGCCCCAGTGGCGCAGTCCGCATGCGGTCCCCCCACCCAGTAAACCGTTTCGTTGCCCCACAGGGAGCTGCACCGAGAGTCCCAGTGGCGCAGTCCGCATGCGGTTCCCCCGCCCAATACAGCGCTTCGTGGACACAAAGGGCGTTCCACCGAAAGTGCAAGTGGCGCAGTCCGCATGCGGTTCCCCCATCCAGTACAGTGCTTCGTGGCCCAAGAGGGAGCTGCACCGAGGGTCCCAGTGGCGCAGTCCGCATGCGGTTTCCCCGCCCAGTGCAGCGTTTCGTGGCCCCAGAGAAAGCTCTACCGACGGCCCCAGTGGCGCAGTCCTCATGCGGTTTCCCCGCCCAATACAACGCTTTGTGGACACAAGGGGCGCTCCACCGAAAGTCCCTGTGGCGAAGTTCGCCTGCGGTTTTCCCATCCTGTACAACGCTTCGTGGCCCCAGAGGGAGCTGCACCGAGGGTCCCAGTGGCGCAGTCCGCCTGCGATTCCTCCACCCAATATACCGTTTCATAGCCCCAGAAGGTGGGTGCAGTCCGCACGCGGTCCCTGCGATCAGTACAGCGCTTCGTGGCCCAAAGGGAGTTCCGCCGAAGGTCCCAGTGGCGGAACTCGCATGCCGTTCCTGCGCCCAGTACAGCGCTTCTTGGCCACATAAAGAGCTCCGCCGAAGGTCCCAGTGGCGCAGTCCGCATCAGGTTCCCCCGCCTAGTACATCGTTGCGTGGCCCCAGAGGGAGCTGCACCGAAGGCCACCCCATGCAGCGTTTCGTGGCCCCATAAGGATCTCCACCGAAGGTCCCACTGGCGGAACTCGCATGCGGCTTGCGCCAAGTGCCTCATAGGAAGCTCCACCGAAGGTCCCAGCGGCGGAGCACGCATGCGGTTCCTGCGCCCAGTTCAGCGTTTCTTCAAATCTGGCGTCCCCCGAAACCCCGACCCTTTCCTCGGATGTCGGTGTTTCACGCCGAGTCATTCAATGACGGTCCCAAGGCCTGGCGGGGGCCCCAACAAGGCAGATAACGGCCAAAAGCCTCCCGCCGCGAGTTTTCCGCGACGCAAGCATGTCTGGGCACACCCCTAGCGCCGGCCCCTCGACTAGCAAACTGAACAAATGTGTGGAACAAACTTGGCAGACGGAACAAACTGTTGATTGCAAACTGACTTGTGTATATATATATGTATATACATGTATTAAAATATTACAAATAATTAACGCTCCGAAGCTTCACAAGGGCGGCCACCCTGTGGCACATGGGCGGGCGGGCGGCGGCTGCGGCGGCGGAGCACTGCGTGACAGCCGTGCGAGTCTGGCAGTGGCCCCCGCGGGGCGAGCTCTCCCAAAGGACCACGGGCCGCGAGTCTGGCAGCGGCCCTCGTGGGCGAGCTGTCTGTGGGGCAGAGGCCGCGGAGGATGGAGGAGGAGGAGGAGGAGGAGGAGGAGGAGGAGGAGGAGGAGGAGGAGGAGGAGGAGGAGGAGGAGGAGGAGGAGGAGGAGGAGGAGGAGGAGGAGGAGGGAGGAGGAGGGAGGAGGGAGAAGGAGGAGGTGATGGGGAAGGACAGGAGAGACGGAGCCCCACTGGAAGCCAGGCAGGTCCAGCCCCACCGGCTGCGGCCGGTTGTGCCTCAACCCCGTGGCATCACCAGGGGGGAGGCCCACCAGACGGGGCCCCGTGGCTCAGACCGGGCACGCATGCTCACATCGTGCCGAGACCCTCGAGGAGGCTAGAAATCAAGCTGGAGGTCAACCACATTGGACCCCCTCGGCTCCAACCAGAACTGCTCCGACCGGACTCACCGACGCCCGAGAAGGGGTGACGGTCTCCACCACGCCAGGGCTGGAGGAGCCAGGGCAGTCAACCCACCCGCTCCTCGACCCCTCACACGGGACAAGCTGTTCATCTTGACTTGCTAATCCCACCAGCCCTCTGGGCGTAGGTGGTCTAGAGCAGATCCTCTTCCACCCCTCCCTCTTCCCCCTTGGGGAGGGGTTTACCCCTCCCCCTACCCCCTCCCCTGGACCTGGACGGGGGGGGCCGCGGGTAGTTAGAGCGTCCCAGATGGCCCAAGACGGCTCCAAGAGCGCCTCAGAGAACCCAAGATGAGCTCCAAGATGGCTCAAGATAGCGCAAGATCGCTCGAGATGGCTCCTAAGATGGTTCCAAGAAGCCCAAAGACGGCCCCAAGATAACTCCAAGTGGCCAAACAGCTCCCCAAGGAGGCCCCGAAGAGGCCAAAATCGTCCCAAAACCTAAGGAAAATCAATGATTTTTGCTTTCTCGCCTTTTCGCTTCCGATGGCCATCCGAGGCCTGGAGATGGTTCCAAGATGGCCCAAGAGGGCCCCAAGAGAGCCCCAAAAGAGCCCCAAGACGGCCCCAAGAGCGCCCAAGAGCACTCCAAGAGCGTTCCAAGAGGGGTCCAAGAGGCGATTTTAGGGGCTTCCGAGGGGGGACGCTAATTAAACCCCCCCTCTTGTTTGATCGATCTCCTCCAAGATGGCCCCAAGAAGCGCCCAGGAAGCCCCAAGAGGTCCCAAGATGGCCCCAAAATGGCCCCAAGAGGCCCCCAAGAGGCCCCCCGGAGGCCCCCAAGAGACCCCCAAGAGGCCCCAAGAGCCCCCCCAGATGCACCCAAGATGCTCCAAGAGGCCTCGGCGAGAATGCCTAATCATTGATTCTACACAGGTTTTAGCCACATGGAGGCCTCTTGGGGGGGGGCACGGATTAAGATGACTCCAAGAGCGTCTGGGAGAGCCCAAAATGACCTCCAAGATGGCTCAAGATATCCCAAGATGTCTCATAATGGCTTCCTCTGTGTGCTGCCCACTTCTCTGATCGAGGCAATTCCTCTGGGCATCGTTTCTGGATGGGCTGGTGGGGATTCGCGAAGCGACAACAATTGACGGTTCCAGGGCTTGAAACTGTTCTGGACGCCCAAAATGTTCACAACAAACCATGCGCAAGGTTTTCGAGCCAGAAGAGGTATGGGCCTTCCTCCCTCCGAAGAGCCCCCCTGGACATGTCATGGGGTGCGCTCTGGCAGAAATTCCGAAGCGGATGCAGCTGTGTTCGCTGGAACCGCCGATGCGGGCTCATCAATCGATCCAACAAAAATAATCACGAGGGCCTGCAAGGGCTCCCAGAGACCGAACACTGGCCCAAAAGCCGTCCGCTGTGTTCTTGTCCACGGGGCGCGGGGGGTCTGGGCCCTCTCCCACCCCTGCTGAGACATTGCATGCTCGGGGGGAACCTGTCTGACCCCTCGCGTAAGTTAGCTTCGGAACTGCGTCGAATCGAAAGCCGAATCCCACATGCATAAGGAAAAACTGCCGCTTGGAGGACAGGCGAAACACCGCGAAGATGCAACGTGCCCGATTCTCCTGTATGAGATGGCCAGAGGCATTCGTCCTCCCTCGACCGGGAGCGCCGACGAGGGGTGCCTGGAAGAGGGGCTCTCGCGCAACTTGGCCAGAGGCATGCGTGCGGACGGGGGTGGCCAGAGGACGTGCTGAAAGAAGTAAAACGGGGCAGCAAGATCTGCACGATTGCGTTGCACCCGCGGCGACAGCCTCCCCTCCCAGGCCCTCACCCCCCTGCTTCGAAGCCCCCGACACGACCCTCCCTCGACCCTCCCTCGACCCTCCGACCCCCCCACAGAGAAACCCTCTCTGTGGGGTCCGAGCAGACGGGGTCGGAGGATCGCGACCCATAGCCGATGCATCGGCGATGGATCGGCGCCGTCGGCGTGGACTCGAGCCCCATAGCCGACGCATCGAGCCGCGTCGCAGGATGCATCGACGATGCGTGGCGATCCTCCGACCCCACCTGCTCTGACCCCATCCGGGAGGTCTGGGTCGGGGAGGCCCGCGGCACGTGCGCGGCCAAGGGAGGGGGAGCCAAGGCACGCGCTGAAACAAGAAGGCCTCTATGGGGCCAGGAGATCCAGGGAGACGTCATGGCCCCGGCCATGATACGATCTCCCCCCCCGCCCCCCCCGGGTCATCACCCCCCCTCTTTGGCCGTCCCCCGCCCGGAGACCCCCGCGCTGCCCCCCCCCCCCAATTGGCTGGACCGAGGCCAAGACCGAGCCGCGCGGCCGCCGCAGACAGCGCTGAGCGCGAGCGCATGCGGGGCGGCGACGGCGCCGAGGCCGCGCCGGGCAGGAGGCGGGCCGGCCACCGCGCGGCGTCGGGAGCTCCCCTCGGGCCCCACTGCGCGGGCGATGGCGGCAGCACGCGGCACGGCCCGGCTGCGCGTGCAGCGGCCCTGTGCTGCCCGACCGGCATGCGCGTGCGCCAGGTCCGCCGGCAGGAAGGGTGTGCGGGGGAAGCCCGCGCACCTGCAGAAGATGCCCGCCCGGTGCGGGACTGCTTTTGGTTCAACACCTCGTTCGGGAACGGCAGGCGACTCTGGGCAGCGCTGGATGCTTGCTCGTGGGGTTCTGCTCCTGGAGGCCGTCTCCGGGCCCTGGGACTGTCCAAAACTGCAAGATACGGAATGCTGGCCTGGGGAACGCGGTCGAAAGTCCAGGGGGCTGGGCCCAAGTAGGCAGACCTAGCAGCGCGGCAAATCCACGGCAAACCTTTCGCCCGAGGCGGAGTTTGCTCCGGTGGCCGAAGCGCCCTCCCCAACGCGTACGGCCGCGCGTCGGAACGACGCGGCAACACATTCACGAATGACAGCAGGCAGCATCAATCCCGCTCCAGGCCTAAACGTGATGCAACTACGTCACCTGGAACACCAAGAGGCGTGCAGAGCCCACGTGCTCCTCTGGACACCCCAGTCCAACCGCGGGAACGAACGAGAAACTACACATAAGCTCCTCACTGTCCCACTGGAAACGAAAACAAAAAAGCACTAAACGGCGCACCCTTGCTACAAGTTGCGCTTCAACTCAACATCCAAACATGTCCCACACATCAAACATGTGACATCAAGTGCTTCAGAAGAAAACGGGGTACAAAATCAACGTATCGGTGAGCACATCCTGCATCTCGCATACAACTTCATTAGCGCAGTCCTCGAGCGCAGCGCTCTTGGCCCAGAGCGATCCATATGTAGATTCATGAAATGCAATGGCGCACGACAGCGCGTCGGCTGTGGCAGGAAGCAGCGAGTGCCTGCGTCTTGGCGATCATGATAGCGCCAGAGGTGTCCTGCACGCTGCCCCAGTCAACCGAGGCCGATTCCATCACTGCTGTTGCTGCCCCGACAAGCCAAGTGGTGAAGCCCACATGAGCTTCAACCGTACGGTTACGATTGGATGAACGCGCCGAAGAGACTATTGCTGACAATTCTCACTGGTACACCCAACATAGTCCAAGCAATATTTGCACTAAGGGGTTCGTGCTTCCGAAACAACTCATCGTGCACATGTTCGGGGCTCTCGCTGGGTGCCCGCCACGTCCCCGCTCCGTGCTCTTGCACGGTGTTGCGAAGGTTCGCCCGGTGCCCGTCCGTGGCCGCCTCGCGATCGAGCCCCCCCCGCGGAAGCTGGGTGATCCGAGCCGTCGACCGGTGCCTGTCCGTGCCCGCCTCATGCCCAGCCCGCGAGCTGGCGGGCACTTCCAGGGCCGCGTGCCACGATTTCTGCAGCTGCCACGGCCATAGCAAGAGCTTGTGCGACTGCTAGGGGCTAGTGGTAGTTCGACTGCTCCGACAAAGACTACGACTACAACTATAACTAGTACTGCAACAACTACTACTACAACAACAACTACTACTACTACTATCTCGACGACTACGGTGACGACTATTACTACCACTACTACGATTACCACGACTACTGCTGCGACTGCGACTATGACTGCGACTACGACATCGACCGCTACTCCTACTACTTCTACCCCTACTACTACTACGATTTCTTTTCGCCTATTACTACTTCTCATACTATTTGTACGACTTGTGCTACTACTACTACTACTACCACCACCACCACCACCACCACCACCACCACCACCACCACCACCACCACCACCACGACTACTACTACTACTACTACTACTACTACTACTACTACTACTACTACTACTACTACTACTACTACCACTACGACAATTACGCATACCCCTACGGTTTCGACTGCTACGTCTAATACTACGATTGCTAGTAGTAGTAGTAGTAGTAGTACTACTACTACTACTACTACTACTACTACTGCTACTGCTACTAGTACTGGTACTAGTCACTATTACACCAACTACTACTAACTACTACTACTACTACTACTACTACTACTACTACTATACTACTACTACTACTACTACTACTACTACTACTACTACTACTACTACTACTACTACTACTACTACTACTACTACTACTACTACTACTACTAACTACTACTACTACTACTACTACTACTACTACTACTACTACTACTACTACTACTACTACTACTACTACTACTACTACTACTACTACTACTACTACTACTACTACTACTACTACTACTACTACTACTACTACTACGACAACTACTAGGGGTGATCGCAGTCTGTTTGCGCACATTACTTCGTGTAAGGGGGGAAGGGGGAGTGGTGGAGGTTCTGTGCGGCGGATGTGCGGTCACAACACATATAGACAAACACATCTGCACAACATGGAAAGCAATGAATTCGTGTACACACGTAGCACCCCGCAATTGCGGATAAGAGTGAGGGGGCGGGCGCGGGCGACGCGGGCGTCGTCGAGCCGGCGGACCTCGTGGCCCCCACCTTCCCTGTCAATGGCGCTCTCCTCCCCCTCATCCTCATCCCCCTCCCCTCCTCCTCCTCCTCCTCCTCCTCCTCCTCCTCCTCCTCCTCTTCCTCCTCCTCCTCGTCGTCCTCGTCCTCATCGTCATCGTCATCCTCCTCCTCCACCTCGTCCTCCTCCTCCTCCTCCTCATCCTCGTCCTCCCTCTCCCCCCCTGTCCTTTCATCATCGTCCTCCCATTGTCGTCCTCCCCCTCATCGGCCTCCATCATCGTCCTCCCAGCATAAGTTTGTTCAGTGAACGTGGTTTAGGTCGCGGGTGGGTCGCGGGCTCTCCACCTCCACCTGGAAGGAATGCAAAAGCAGCCCGCCGCAGGCGCCAACAAAAATTGGTTTGTACACTGAACGTGGTTTGGGTCGCGGGTGGGCCGCGGGTTCTCCACCGGGAGCGAATACAAAAGATGCCCGCCGCAGGCGCCAAAAAATGTGGTTTGTACCCTGAACGTGGTCGCGGGTGGGCCGCGGGCTCCCCACCTGAAACGAATGCAAAAGATGCCCGCCGCAGGCGCCGAAAAATGTGATTTGTACCCTGAACGTGGTTTGGGTCGCGGGTTGGTCGCGAGTTGGTCACGGGGTGGGTCGCGGGCTCTCCACCTGGAAGGAATGCAAAAAAAGCCCGCCGCAGGCGCCGAAAATGGTGGTTTGTACCTTGAACGTGGTTTGGGTCGCGGGTGGGTCGCGGGTGGGTCGCGGGGTAGGTCGCGGGTGGGTCGCGGGTGGGTCGCGGGTGGGTCGCGGGTGGGTCGCGGGTGGGTCGCGGGGTGGGCCGCGGGCGGGTCGCGGGGTGGGTCGCGGGGTGGGTCGCGGGGTGGGTCGCGGGGTGGGTCGTCGGGGTGGGTCGCGGGTGGGTCGCGGGTGGGTCGCGGGTGGGTCGCGGGGTGGGTCGCGGGGTGGGTCGCGGGTGGGTCGCGGGGCGGGCTGCGGGTGGGACGACGACAACAAACAACAACAACAAACAACAACAACAAACAACAACAACAAACAACAACAACAAACAACAACAACAACGAGAATCCGCACCGCGGAATTCCACTTCAGCCACGCACCCAGGGACAGTGAATGACCGTTCGGCCCCCTCACTCTGATATTTATATTTATATATAAATACATGCGTGTATGTATGTACTTATACAAACAACTGTACGGACACATACCAAATGTGCACAACATGCACAAACAATGCACGAACATGTACAACACATTACAAGACGTAAACGAAACACGCACAACACCTATGTATATATATATATACTACCATTATGCACACACCTACACACAAGGTGTACCGGACATTCACAGAGCATGCACAACACGTATACGAAACATGTACACGAGAAGAAGAAAACATGCACTACACATGCACAACACATATTAACCATCACATTCAACACATATAAAACACATAAAGGAAACATCTACATCATACATAGAACATATACCCTACATGTACAACACAGAAAGACAAACTGTACAACCATATAAGGTTAAAACAGGAAGCCTGTGCAATACGTCTAGCACACATGTACAAACCACATACTAAACACGTACAACACAGAAAGAACCCATAGACATGTCATCTCGCACACATCTAGAAAACATGTAGACCAATGAGAGAAGACATGCGCACGATGTATATATACAAACAAAGATAAGTCAAACATAACACGAATAGGGGCCATGAAGAAAACATGCACGCACCGTACACCAAGCACGCACAACACATTTACAAACCATTGGCAACACACGAACAAAACATGTAGAACCTATATTGAACGCGTGCAGACACATCTATACGACACGTATACAAAACATGTAGAACACACATAGAAAGCACATACAACAAACAGATAGCAACCTCGGGGAACAACCAAGACAGCATTAAGGGAACCGGTAGAAAACATATACGATCCATAGGGACCTATATAAGAAACTACACATACAACACGTATACAACACAGATGGAAAGCATAAACAACACAGCTACACACAGCACACCGACACACAACCCATAGAAACGATATACAACACATGTATAACACATCTACACAGCATAAGCAAAAAAGGTAGAACATACCGACAACACACGCAACACAAATATTTACGCAACACATACACATCACATCCAGCATACACAACACATATGCAAAGCAACTACAAATCAAATACAACATATAGCACCACTAGGAACGAACCAAATACAAAACACCAGCCTCACACATGCAAACCGCATACTGAACATATACACAGCAGATAAAACAAATACGCATTTAGCAACAGTATACAGAGCATACATTGAAACACGTGCAAAGCATGAGCCCCACTATACAGCACATGGGCACACACACGCGCAACATTTTGAAACCCTATAAACAATGTGACCGGGCATACAGAAACAGTACATGAAGCAGATCCAACACATAAGCAACGCATGTACCACACCCACACACACAACATGCGCAAACCACATGCCGCAAATATGCAACACGTATGCAACACATGCACAACACATATAAGAAACGTACACGCAACATATACAACACGTGCACACCGCGTATACAAAACATTTGCAACACATCAGCAAATCACATGCAACACCTAGACATCTTGTACACACACAAACTATACAACGATTGCACAACATGCGCACAATATAAAGAAACCGCGCGGCACACCTATACAACAAATATATATATATATATATATATATATATATATCTATATATATATATGTATATAGTACGTGTACAGCTATAGATACGACGCCCACACTCAGCATGTCCATAACGTATACAACCCATATACCGCATGTATGCAAAAAAACGTATAGCACATATGCAAAAACGTTGAAGACCTGTGCGAAATATACCCAAATCGTATACAAACCATATACCAGCCATATACACAACATTTAAGTAACATGCGCAACTCACACACACACACCGAGTACACAATATATACAACAGATATGCCGAAAGTGCGCACGCCTGAAACCAAACACAGCGTATGCAACACCTATACAAACCATGAAGACAACATGCACCAACATGCACAACCCACACAAACCATGTACAACCCATATTCAAAGCACACCCACAATGCATACAACACGTAGACACCACACATACAAAGCAGATGCAACACGTGTACCCAACGTGTCCAACACATATACAACTCACTTGCAAAACAGATGCAGCACACATTCAGAGCATGCGCAACACACATGCAAACCGTGCACAACATACGTTCCGTACATAAGCAAACACAAACACAACCCATACACAACTTAAACAACGTAATGCCAGCGAACTAACCCAATCGACGTCGCTTTGGGGCTATAAGGCTATGGAGCTCTTGGGTTTAGGGCGATGTGGCCATGGGGCTATAGGGCCATAGGGCTATAGGTCTATCGTGCTATAGGGCTATGGGGCTGTAGGGCCGTAGGGCCATAGGGCTGTAGGGTTACGGGGCAATGGGGCTGTGACGCTCAGGGGCTCTGGGGCCATGGGGCTGTGAGGATTCAGGGCGATGGGGCTATAAGGCTATAGGACCATAGTTCTACAGGGATGCAGGGATATGTTGCTATAGGGCTGTAGCCATGTAGAGCTATGGGGCTATAGGGCTATAAGGCTATAAGGTT